>SSNQ01034597.1:474212-487439 GCA_006942095.1 Nothobranchius kuhntae | reverse complement strand
TCAAAAAGACATAACAAATATGATTTAAAGGGACATGAATTATTTAACATACCTAGACATCGGATACTCGTAAAGGAACATTGTGTCTCCATATATGGAGTTAAACTGTGGAATAAATTGAATACTGAACTCAAGAATGCAAAAACAATATTGACTTTCAAAAAAGAGATAAAAATAAAACGACTAACTTATATAGATCCGTTACATAAATGTGTGAGGGGAGGGGGGTGGGGGGGATTAAAGGAACAAAATATTAACCTAGTATGTGCTTGTATGTGTATATATGTATGTATATAGATCTATAACTTAATGCTTCTGTGTAAATTGTTTTCTTTTTCTATTTTTTTCTCAAATTCATGGGTTGAGATTTTGTCGGCCAACAGGTCCAGGAACTATATTGTTCAATTTCCTTAAGAATCATATGATTATTTCATTTGTATTAATGCTATTTTAGTTAAAAGGGGCAGACAACATAAGTTTTTCTTCTTTCTGTCCCCTTTTTCATTTTGGCTTGCGGCAATTTAGTTCTGATTGTATTTTTATTTTAATGTCAATAAATGAAAATAAAAGATAAAAAAAAAAATTGTGTTGCTAAAAACCATCTGGCTCCTGGTTTATTCCTTTAGATCGGCCTAGATGTGCATGTAAATGCACCTCAAACAGCTCTAAAACTCTGTAATTTAATGTATTGTATAAATAATTCTATCAGTTTCCTGGGTGTTTCTATGGAATTTGGTCATTTACAGCTGTAAATATCTCCTCCAACATGATTTAACCATGAATGAATCCATTTTTATGTGGAAGTGCCAGCATGATCTTACCCACATCCATACAGGAGGAATCGGTCCATCACTGTTTAAGATAGAAAGTCTTCTGATGGTCACTGACATTTAGATCTGACTAAAGAACATCTGGTCTTTGCAGCATCTCCCTGAACGGTGCAGACTTAGCGCCTTTCATCTTGAGAGCTCAAACCATTAAATCACCCAGCCTCTTCAGACATTTAGGATTATTATAAACTCTGAGGAAATGAAAGATTCATATCACCAAACCCAGAGACCGGAGGAATAGGTGATAAAGCCTCCTTTATTGTTAAATGAGAGGATTAAATTACTGGCTATAATTCAAGAATGTCTGCAACATATATAAATCATGTGGTTGCAAAGTGCTGCATGAATATTAGATACTTTATTCTGTTTGCACTAAGAGGGAAAAACGCACAAAGTGAAAATTTGGTGGCACGTCTTCCCTTGGCACAGCAGAGCAGGACCAGTATGTGTCTACTCAAAATATGGTGTCAGCTCAGACTGCTCTCCAGCTTTGATGAGGCTGATGTGCCCGTGTTTCTGGTAAGCTCTCTGAGCTTCTATAAATGCTTCCTGTCTGCAGGCAGATTTGTCTCTTCATGGTGAATTTAGAGGAAAATAATCAACAAGCTGTGTCTTTCTGCTCCTTTATGGAGGAAAAAACACCAAAAACACAACCGTCATGTTAAGTCTGTTGAAGCAAAGCTTTATTTTATCCTCACTGATGGACAAAGTCACCCAGAAATGAGTCAGGCAGCAAATGAGATGTGAGGATGCACTCTGAAACTGCCTCCTGTCAGTCTGGCTGCAGCTCTTCTGCAGGGCAGGAAGGGTCAGTAGTTCCTCGTGCATTCAGGCTCTACTCAGCATACCGGCATAGAACTGTTAGCTCGTAAAACACTATCAATCAATCTGATTTTATTGATAAAGCGCTTTTCAAGCAGCCAGTAGCAAGACTACAGTAAACACACAGCCCAGCCAAAAACCTGGATTTAACTAAACTGTTGTGATCGGAACTTGAGGACCCGTGAGGACACCAAGACACAGTAAGGCGCTTATTAATGTCTTTGTTAAAAGGAAAACACAACTAGGTGTTACCAGAGGTGGGCGAGGCTGAGGCAGGGTCTGGAGGAAGCGTGGGCCAAAACCAGAGAGATCCGTGAATGCTACAAGGGGCAGGCAAGAGGCCGAATCCAGAGAATGGTCCGAGGTCGAGAATCCAGGTGGTCAGAGGCAGAGAAAACAATTCCAGCAGGAAGCAGGCACGTGGGTTGGTCAGGGACCAGAAACGAGGTCAGGATCTATGGTACAGGCAGAGGCTGGAGTGCTGGAGAATTGACTGGCGTGAGCTTTCAATAATCTGGCACTGGCTTGGTGTTGGTCCTGGTGTTATATGGAGAGTGTTGCAGGTGGAGCTGATGAGTTTATGTGAGACAGGCAGTTTGGATGAGGTTGATGATGAGCTGGTTGTGGTTGCTGGGGAAACTGGGCTTGGCTGGAGCGGTGGCATGACATAAACAGGTACGAGCCTCCTATTGGATAATTACTGCATGAGTGATAGTCTTTCAGCTGCATCAAGCTATTTAACCCCAACTGGATGAGTTAACCCTCTGGAGGCAGGCGTTGCAGATTTGCAACAGTTAAAACCTACCTACCTGGTTACTCCACACACGTGTTTCATGAGCATCTTTTAACCCAGAAGGGTTAAACAAACATGTGGAAAGACACATCTGGTGGTCGTGGAAAAGATGTTAGTCTGTGTGAGAAGGGTCAGGTCATCGGCATCAAGCAGAGAAAACATCTAATGAGACGCAGAAATGACTAAAACTGGGTTAAGAACTGTCCAACACTTCATTAAAAACTAGTCTGATGAGTCCAGATGGACCCTGTTCCAGAGTGATGGTGCATCAGGGTAAGAAGAGAGGCAGATGAAGTGATGCACCCATCATGGAGCAGCTATGTGGGATTCTGCAGCACCTCTTCAACCTCAGCCTGGCCCAGGAGAAGGTTCCAGTCCTCTGGAAGACATCCTGCCTTGTTCCAGTTCCAAAGAAAACTCGCCCATCAGTCAATGACGACTACAGACCGGTTGCCCTGACATCCCACATCATGAAGGTCCTAGAGAGACTCCTGTTGGTGTCATGATTCACGAGCCGAGGTGAGTGCTCTTCCTCAATAAACCATCTTTGAGGTTCTTTTCCACAGGTGAGGAGCGGAGGGGACGCCAGCTGAGCTGGATTTGCAATCAGAGGCTCTGGTATGAAGGGAGGATGGAGACACCACTCGACGCCGGATGATTGCTACAGTTTTGGTTAGCCCCTGCCACTCGTATTCGCCTGTTTGCTCGCGTGTGTATCCGTGATTGGATTATTTGGATCTCTGACCTTGGATTGTTTTTGGATTATGACTTTAGACTCGTCTCTGAACCCCTGTCTGCTTTGCCCTGTTTAGGAACCACTACCACATCCATTACCTTCGCTGCTAGAACCCCGGATCTCCAGGACTTCGTCCCATCCTCCTCCACTGCTCCTGCCCTTCCTCTCTCAGCTTCCTCACCCACCTCACTCAACTGGACCTCCGTCCTTACTCACCTCGGCTCGCCACCTTCCCCGCTGTTCGTGGATCTCGAACTCTGGATTAGCACCTTGTGGCACCCTTACTAGTGCATCATTCGTTCCTGTTTTCAAAATAAAATGCTTTATTTTTACTTACTCCGTGTTGTCGTTTTGATTCAGCATGTCTTGGGTTAGATGCCTCCCGCAAGTCATGACAGTTAGTCCACCTGAATAAGCAAACTAGGACATATCAGGACCTGCTGGAGTTTGCTTATCGCATGGAGATGGAGTTGAAGATGCCATCATCCAGCTGCTTCAACCAATCCACTGTCATCTGGACAAAGCAGGAAGCACTGTGAGGGTCATGTTCTTTGATTTCTCCAGTGCATTTAACACAATCCAGCCTGATGTACTTTGCCAGAAATTCCAGACTACCTGACAAAAAGATCAGTTTGTGAGGCTGAAGAACTGCACATCAAACCAGGTGATCAGTAACATTGGAGCACCACAGGGGACTGTACTCTCACCATTCCGTTTCACCCTGTACACCTCAGACTTCCAGTACAAATCAGAGACCTGTCATCTACAGAAATACTCAGATGACTCTGCAGTTGTCGGGTGTATCAGAGATGGACAGGAAGCTGAGTACAGAGAGCTGGTGGAGCGCTTTGTGGCATGGTGTGGAAACAATCATCTGACCTTGAACGTGAACAAAACAAAGGAGATGATTTTAGACTTCAGAAGAAACAGGGTGGAGTCAAACACTGTTTCCATCATGGGAGAAGAAGTGGAGGTGGTTGAGGAATACAAATACCTTGGAGTTCACCTGGACAACAGACTGGACTGGAGAAAGAACAGCGAAGCCGTTTACAAGAAGGGACACAGTAGACTGCACTTCTTGAGGACACTTAGGTCCTTCAATGTCTGTAGCAAGATGCTGCAGATCTTCTACAAGTCTGTTGTTGAGAGTGTAATCTCTTCAGCCATTGTCTGTTGGGGTAGCAGCATCAGAAGCAGGGACCTGAAAAGGCTCAACAGCCTAATAAAAAAGGCTGGTTCTGTTCTGGGGACGACTGTGGAACCACTGGAGGAGATCATGCAAAGAAGGATTCTCCAGAGAATCAAGAAAATGATGGACAACCCTGAGCATTCTCTTCACAAGACTGTCCGACAACGGAAGTGTGTCTTCAGTCAGAGGCTTCTTCAGTTTCGCTGCAACACTGACCGCTACTGGAGATCCTTCCTGCCAGCAGCCATTGTAATATACATTAACTCTTTGATGACTTTATTATTATTATTATTATTATTATTATTATTATTATTATTATTATTATTATTATTATTATTATTATTATTATTATTATTATTATTATTATTATTATTATTCTGAGCTACTACAGCAATCAATTTCCCTCTGGGACTAATAAAGTTTTTTTGAATTGAATTGAATGCCTAGTGCTTGCTGTACAAGCCTGTGGGGGCAATGCTATGATCTGGGCTTGGTGCAGGTGGTCAGGTCTAGTTTCAGCAACAGGATGTGCTCCAAGAATGAGGCCAGCTGACTACCTAAATATCCTGATTGATCAGGTTATTCCATCTTCCTGATGGCACGGCCATATTCCAAGATGATAATGCCAGGATTCATCGGGATCAAATAGTGAAAGAGTGGTTCAGGGAGCATGAGACATCATTTTCACACATGGATCGGCCACCACAGAGTCCAGACCTTAACCCCATTGAGACTTTTTGAGATGTGCTGGAGAAGGCTTTGTGCAGCGGTCAGACTTCCATCATCACTGCAAGATCTTGGTGAGACATTAATGCAACACTGGATGGAAACAACTCTGGTGATGCTGCAGAAGCTTATTGAAAAAACAACGCTACAGCGAATGTGTGTCATAATCAAAGCTAAAGGCAGTCCAACAAAATATTAGCTTGTGTGACCTTTTTTTTTGGCCAGGTAGTGTATGATTAATAACAAAAGACATATATGGGTATTTTTGTTCTCCTAACTACGTCTGCATCACTAAAGTCTCAGATTTTCATTCTACAGTTCCACATCTCAGCAGAGCATCTCCATCACAATGACTCCTCATCACAACTGATGATGACGAAGACTGAAGTATCAAGCAGACATGATGTTGGAGCCATTAGTCAGAGGATTTGGGGTAGTATCTCTGAGGATTTGTTTTGTGAAATGAAGCGCACCACTCAATGGATGACTGACTCCATCTCAGGTAAACGCTAGCTTCTCACCCTGTGTGAAGACTTCTAGGTTGCTCTGATCCAAACAGAGTTGTGCAGTCGGTCTTCAAAAGCTTTTTTTTTTGTTACAGGTCAGTTCACTCAGCACCGAGCAGCCGTGCATATTACATCAGGAAGTATGTAAACAACACTCCCTTCCCTTGGCTCCCTCGTCCGACATGCTTGACTTGATCCCAACATCTGACAAGCTGCAGATCAGTGGAGGAGAAGGTCTTCCCTAAACTGTAGGCCTTGGTGTAGACAGTGTGAGTTCTTTAACATCAGAGCTGTAGAAGATGTTATAAGACAAGGATTTTGTTACAGACTGGTCAAATATTCTTTAAGAGCGTCTCGGCCACTTTCACATAACCCTAACCCTTCAGCTGAGAAGCATCAGGATTGTTTTTATTGAATGAAAAGTAACAAAATTACAGAAATTATTCATCTAAACGTGTTTCCTCAAACATAGACGTCTTTTCTAAACTAGATTTACCAACAAAGATCACAACTAGGCGTATTCAGCATCTAAAACTTAAATCAACAAATGTGACAGGCTGCAAATGCAAACTGGACGGATTTGAACAAAAATACCTCTCTAGATCTGAAAGAAGGAAAGGAGATGCAAACATCAAAAGATAAAAGTAAAATTCTGTTACAGCAGCTTTTCTGAAAGTTGGAGGAATGCATCGGGTTACCGGAGCATCAAGGACAACATTTCAAAGGATGAAGATTGTTTTGATGCATTAGAGAATTCAGCAGTTTCACGGGAGGCTAATGTTTACTTTTAGCAGTTAGGCGTTGCATCTCTGCTTTCAGAGTGGAGGGTTTTTGTCTTATTCTGAAATTTTAATCCAGCACAAGTAAATAATCTGAGTCCCATCAAAATCTCTGAGCTTGTGCTGTTCGTCTCAAAGGCGCCACCACAAAGGGTATCCAGAGTTTAGCAGAAGATTTCATGAAATTGTTTGTTTACTAAACTTCCAATTTTACCAAATAAATAGCTGATGATAGATATACTATAAGCCTAGTTAGTATAATAAGAATATCCCGTAATGCTTCCTTTTGCAGTCCCCTAATTACTAAGTAATTACATGGTAAGTTAAAGTGTATTATTGTTTCTGAGTTCTTAAACAGTTATTACCATGTAACTCAGGTTCAATTCTAGTTTTAGTTTTTATTAATCATTCTCAGTAAATACTGCTTTACACAATAATTACGCTTTATTACACTTATACACTTTAATTACACAATAATACACTTTAACTTACAATGTAACTACCGTGTAAGTACTTAGTAAGTAGGGGACTGTAAAAGGAAGCGCTACCAAATGTTTGTCTGAAGCAATCCAATAACATACTGACAACTGAGCAGCTGTCAACACATTATTTAATAAGACACCATTCATTATGGGGTGCTGTATGTAGTAAAACACATTTAACAGCAATATTTCGGGTTTTTTAGCCCATCACGAGAAAAAACTGCAGGCTCAATTTTCAAAATCCTGTTTTCTCCAAGTCATTCCTACACTTATAAATGTTAAAGTTCCCAAATAAATATTTAAATAGCTGAAGATTTCATTTGGAGTCAAATATGTATTTTATTAACTAAATGTTTAATTTTGATCTGATTATTTAGTTTTGAGCTAAATATTTAATTTACAAACTAATTTGTTGGCTATGATCTAAACATTTGTTTTAGAAAATAATATTTAGATAAAACCAAAATTAGTTTACAAACTAAACAATTCGGTCTGATCTAAATATTATTTTTCCAAATTAAATATTTCATTTGTAAACTAATTATTTAGCTTGGATTAAAATATTAACGATGGTTTAGAGCTACATTTGTAAACAAACTAAATATATTCATATTGCAAAGTAAAAATTTTGCTCCATTTAAATAATTAGAGTACAAACCAAACTGCTGATCTTATTTTGCAAACGGCACCCCGTACTCCACGACCTAAACCCAGGTAATGCAGAGCTCTAAATATTTGTCCCCTTCTTCCATTTTTGTGCAAGTTTTTGTTTAAAATCAGAGAAAAGGAACGACAAATTTTTTAACTTTGGGTTTGTCTACAATGGGTTAAACTGCCTGTTTTTCTAAAATAACTAAATTTACTTGATGCATTTCACACTATGCATGAAATGTCGCCCTCTACTGTTGACTTTCTGAGTAACATAGCATGAGTCGATAAAAAAGGCTTCTACCCGAACCCACGTTGCCATTAGTAGATTTTTAAACTAATAATTGGAGCACATTAATTATTCTAACTCCAGCTGTTTTGTTAAAAAAGAAACAACACGTGAGATTTCTGTGGTTTTATTCAAAGATATTTACAAAATGATCATTCGTAATCAGATATTTTAACCCTCTGGAGGCCGGCGTTGCAGATTTGCAACGTTAAAACCTGCCTACCTGGTTACTCCACACACGTGTTTCATGAGCATTTTTAAACTCAGAAGTACCCCTGAAGCACTTAGTTGTTCGTCCTTTTATCAAAACTTATTTTGGGCCTGAGAGGGTTAAATTATTTCAGATTTTTGGCATCACGACAGCTTCAGGACCACAGCCGAGTTGATTTAAAGCCGAGTCATTGTCCAGTCCACATAGCACACCCGCATTACTAACACATGCTAATTAATCACAATAGCTGGAGTAAAAACAGCAACAGCCTCATTATTCAGCTGCAGGAATCCATGCACTCCATTCCAATCATAGGAAATAAATGGCTAAAAAACGCTCCGGAAATGTGGCCTCGCCCCAGCGGCATCAGCAGAACTGGAATTCAGAAACAAACAGAAAAAGAGACGTTATTGAACTCTTTTATGAATGCATAAAAGCCTCCAGGATAAAGGCGTTACCTTCCAGCGGTTACCGCACTCGTTACACAAAACAAACGTGGTCATTGGCTCATCAGCACTTCGTGTTTGCACCTGAAACACACACACACAGACAGACACACACACAGATGAATTAACACGTGTTGTGACAGAGAGCGGCCTTTGCAGGCCTGGACTGGTACCTGACACTCTCATCTGCTTACCTGGTTGTAGGTGCAGTTCTTCTTCTTGCACTTGCTGCATTGCAGCAGGTCTGTGGTGGTCCCACCAGTTTTGGCCATCTGGTGCTCCCTGATGGCCTCCTGGGTGAGAACGTTCCTCAGCTTTTTCAGCTCGTTGCTGGCCATCTCCTAAACACAGACACCACGCATCACAAAAGGAGCCGATCAGTGCGCCGCGGCGAGGCTGCAGCTCTCCGTACCTCGGCGGACATGGTGGCGATGCGGCTCAACTCGATGCTGCCTGCGAGGACGTTTCTGCGAAGTTCCGGGTTCTTGGGGTCCTTCAGGTTGCTGATGCGACTCCGAACCCTGTTCTTGTATTTCATGTCGGTGGCCTTATTCTCCTGGTAGATATGTGCAGTCACCCAGTTAAGGTTCAATGATGAAGCTAAAACAGGTTTTCCACGACCGTGGAGAACAAAGGCAGCTGAAGGATATGATCTTCGATCTCTGCTGCCATGCTGTCACAGTTTGTTCCAAAATCTTTGTAGTCATCTGTTAAAACCAGATCAGATCACACTATTCAGTCGGGCCCTTTAGTTCCAGAGTAGGTCTAAAAGCTGCTGAGTCATGTTTAATCAGAGTGATCTCGGCCTCACTGTCTGTTCTCAGAGCAGCTGCCAGCATCTCGATGCACTTGTCTCTGATGGAGTCTCCTGTGGCCAGGTGAGGGGGCAGCGGGCCCCCGGCAGAGCTGAAGCTGGGAGACATCGGGCTGGTGGGCGTGGTGGGAGTACTGGGAGCATCACTTCTACCTTTTCTGCTGAAGACATGTCAACCGCACTCTGAACTACGATGTCTTTGTTTATTTTCATTTGCATTTTTAGTATTTAAAGCACTCTTCTTATCATTTTATTACTTTTTAAACAGCACTGGCCTTTTGGAATAATGTTTGCATAAAAATCTGCAAAAAGCAGCCATCTTGGACTAGCTTAGCTATTAGCTCGTCCGTCTGGTAAGAACTAATCTATCGCTCCAAAGTGAGGATGTTGGAAACAGTTATCTACACCAGGTGAGATGTTAGCTGTTCACAACCCCCCCCCCCTGCAGATCCTCTGCATTTAAGCCCCGCCCATCGAGTTACCTCTCAGCGCCGTCAGTAGAGAGCTTCCTCTGCTGGTGAGCAGGCTGAGGAGCCTTACAGCCCAAAGACTCTCTCCTGCAAAGGTAACGTTAGGATGTCACGTGTGCGCTGCATTGTTGACAACCACCCGGTGGGTTTCATTTACCTTTCACCTGCCAGCTTCTTGGCTGTTGGTGAGCCACTTCTCTTAGAATCTGTGGATTCCCGTCTGAAAAGCGAGACACTTTCAGTAAATCTGGGCTGAATTGGAGTTGGACGGTGATTTCAGGTATATTACCTGTCTGGTTTGGAGTCCGAGGAATGGCGTCTCACCGGCTGGCTGGGCTTTGAGTCACAAGAGTCCCTCCTGTCACAGAGGAGACACAGATCCGTAAGAGTCCACGACTAAGTGGGTTCATTCTGCACAGAGAGGCTCCTCCCCTGCACACCTGAGTTTCTCCTTTTTGATTTCCACGGTCAGCTTTTTAGGAGGAGGAGTCTTTGAGTCAGACGAGTCTTTCCTGGCACAAAGAAACATTCATGTGACTTTGACCCAAAGCAAACCATGAAGAGTCCAAGCTTAAACAGCATTCACATGCAGAGATTGTGACTTGCCAACCTTTCTCTTTTGGATTCATCCGAGTGTTTTTTAGACACTTTGTTATCCACCGAGTCTTTCCTGGAGAGAGAAAGTAGTTTGGATGCTGATAGGATGAGATTAAAACCGTGAGGTGGTCGCTCAGATCTTCATAAGTGAGTTTTTGTGCACATGTCGTGAAAAGTAGCTCTTTGATGGCTTTAATCTGAAGAAATTCAGTTTAATCCTGACAAGATCGATGAGCTAACAGCTAGTTCCAAACTCCAGATCACAGCCTGATGTTTTTGATCATCTGAACTGATTTCAAAGTGAGATTGTTCTCAGAGCCCAGACCTTTCTCTCTTTACACAATCAGCTGACTTTTTCTGTGGCGGAGCCTTCGAGTCCGCGGCCGACTTCCTGCTGCTGCAAACAACAACATGTTTAAAAAAGCCATAAACCACACGCACGCCGGCAGGAGTGAGAACTCCTCTGGTCCTGACCTGTCTCTGTCCCTCTTCCCATCCACAGAGGGGTGCTTCTGAGGAGGAGGAGGGTGAAGATGAAGAGGGAGAGGAGGAAGAGGAGCGTTGGGGTCAGGAGGCTCTTTTCTAAATGGAAACACACCTTTCAGCTAACCTGAAGCACTTCGCGGTGGAGATGAGTAACACTGTAGGTGGGCGTGTCAAGCCTCACCTGGGCAGGGGGGGGTGGAGGTGCAAGGGGAGAGGAGCTATCGGAGCGTTTGGGTCCGCTGGAACTTTCCTGCGGTGAAAATTAGTTTGGGGATTTATTTATTGTGACTCGGCAACATTCAGAGTGATTTTACGACCGTGCACGTCTGACCTTTCCTTCTTGGTTTCTGCAGGGCTCTTCGATGGCGGGGACACCGGCGGAGAGGGGTGTGGGTGAGGATCATGGGAGGAGGAGTCTTTACTGTCCTTCCTGATGTTGTGTCACAGCAGGACAGATGAGAGCAGATGTTGCAACAAGCTGTTGGAGCACAACACCTCACACCATGCACCGCGCCTCGGCCACACGTGAGTAACGGAGCGACGTTAGCTCATGCAGGGTCCCTACAGCTACCGCTGGTGTCCTGACCTGTCTCTCTTCGAGTCCTGGGCGGGACGTTTAACGGGCGGCGGCCGAGCCGGACGGGGAGGTGACGGGAAGCGGGTGGGATACAGAACACTGCTGTCCAGCACTCCTCTCCTGGAAGAAACCAGTCAGTCTGCAGCAGCTTCCTGGCATGCAGAGAAGCTTCTGGAGCTCCCTCACCTTTCAAACAGAGGTTTGTCCAGTGGTCTGTCTGTCCAAGATTCCCTTGATGTCCTCTCTCGCTTCTCCTGCCTGATTTCTTCTCTGTTCTTGTCCTTCTTCACTTCTGCGTGTCTCTCCATGGGAGTCTCTTTTCTGGCTGGCTCCACATGTCTGCTGATGTTTTTCAGATCTTCCAACGGCCTGTCCTTCGTTGGCTCTGGTTTGTGTTTCCCACCCGGGAGCTCGTGCACTTTCAGACTCTCTGCAGGCGGTTGTTTCTCCTCTCTCACGTCTTGGAGATGTTGCTCACTTTGGATGTCTTTTAGCTGCTTTTCACCCACCCCAGGTTCATCCGAGGGCCTCTTGTTGTCTGCGCGGCGGTCATTCTGTTTCTCCTTCCTGCTTTTTTCAGAGGGTTTTCTGTCTGAATCGTGTTTCCGTTTCACATCCAGACTCCTAAAAGAAACACAGAATTTTACCCGCACTCCTCTTTTACAGATGAAATCCAGAAAACAAGGGCGGACATCACCCCTCGTCCTCCCAAGGCAGATTATAAATAACTCCATTGTCAAAAGGGACTCGTCCTCTGGAGAATCGGCCTCCTGCTGCCGTGTAGAAAACACTCTGCAGCTTTTCTGTGCTCCATTCCTCCTGAAGTTTACAGAACAGGGTGAAAAGCATCAGCAGCACTGACACATTTCACTTTGTCCTCATGTTCTGGAGTGCCTCTTATCAGCAGAGCCCAAGGTTCTTCAGTTTGACCCCATGGCTGAGGAGCCACTGCTTCTCTAGTGTTCTCAAGAGCTTCAAAGCCTGCTGTGGTCTTCAGGGACGGAGGTGAACGCTGATGCATCTGTGTGAAATCTGAATCTAACGACATTGGTGATGTGATGTTTGGCTTTTACCTGATTTTACCTGAGCTTCAGATCCAGCTGAATGGCTGATCTTACCACTAGATGGTGCCAGTGTGTGTGTGTGTGTGTGTGTGTGTGTGTGTGTGTGTGTGTGTGTGCGTGCGTGCGTGCGTGCGTGCGTGCGTGCGTGTGTGTGTGTGTGTGTGTGTGTGTGTGTGTGTTGCGTGCGTGCGTGCGTGCGTGTGTGTGTGTGTGTGTGTGTGTGTGTGTGTGTGTGTGTGTGTGTGTGTGTGTGTGTGTGTGTGTGCGTGCGTGCGTGCGTGCGTGCGTGTGTGTGTGTGTGTGTGTGCGTGCGTGCGTGCGTGCGTGCGTGCGTGCGTGCGTGTGTGTGTGTGTGTGTGTTACTGACTGTGTCTCAGTGGGTGGACTGGTTCCTGCTGGTTTGCTGGAGTCTAAACCATTCTTCAGGTCAGACTCCTTCTCAGAGGGGCACTGGCCGGCGGCAGCGGCATCTGTCAGAGAAAGATGGAGGTCATCGCGTCAGGCTCAGGGTGGATTAGCTAAACAAGCAGGAGATGGGTGACTGCGACTCACTCAGGAGTCTCTTCCAGTCTTTTATGAGGACTTTTGCCAAAGTGATGACCTCTTCGTCCGTGCAGTGCTTCCTGATGTTGTTCACAGACATTCCGATTCTCGTTTCCTGAAATGATAAGGCTCCCATGATGGCACTGTGAGCTTTTTATGGTTATTAGAATGGCTTTAAACCAGGGGTGTCAAACATGCGGCCCGCAAACGGGTTAAATC
>SSNQ01034597.1:421071-437215 GCA_006942095.1 Nothobranchius kuhntae | reverse complement strand
GGGTGCCTCCGCCCCGCTGTGTGGAGGAGGATCGCATCTACACGTCCGCAGGATTCTGGACGCTCACCGCCGGGGACGTGGTTGGCAGTACCTGGTGGACTGGGAGGGGTACGGCCCAGAGGAGCGCTCTTGGGAGCCCACAAGCTCATTTGTCGACCCTACCCTGCTTTCTGACTTCTGGGCCCGGCGTCCTGGGACTTCGGAAGCCGTCCCTCGAGCGGGGGGTCCTGTCACGAATTCCTCCAGCTGACTCCATTTCCCAGCATTCTCGCCACCACTTCCCAACATTCCCGTCACCAACGTGGCCGCCTACGTCATCACGCCGACACTATAAAAGGAAGTGCCGGCTTTCATTCATTACTCTGTCATCGTTCTCACCAGACTTTGTATCGAGTTTTCAGGCTTACCAGCCCTCAAACCTTCAAACCTGACCTAAAGCATATAACCACGCTGGTTATCTCCATCACTCCGTGTCTGGGCAACAGATCTTCTCAGCCACGCTTCAGCTCCGCCACCGAACCTGACAGGAAGAGGTAAATGTGTAAAACAAAAACATTTAAGAATGACGAAAGTTTTTTTAACTGTTTGTTACATATCAGTAAATGCATTTTGTCCTCATGGGCTCCCGTAGGATGAAACAAAGCATCTAATATGGCGTCTCCCAGAGACTTAGACCCGCTCCCGTGTATTTTTGACCTGATTTTTATGGTTATATGTACGAAGCCGCCAATATTTTTCAACAACTGGGCGTCATTTAATTATTTCTCAGCAACATTTTGATGGATATTTCCAGAAAGTAATGGTAAAAACTACACATTGTCTCTTTATTGTATCTAACTTCATTTTACAAGATGATCCGTCTTCTGCCTGAAGAGAGAATAGTCTCAATTTCTGTGCAAAAGCAAAATAATCATAGCCTAGCATGCATCCTATGTTTGTATATATGATCTGCCTGTGACTCAGTCATGGGGCGGAATCTACGGCTGTCCTTCAAACTGTCTCCACACGCAATTGGACCGAGCAAGGACCAATCAGAGCGTCGAACATCATGATGTTTTAATCATTACGGAAATCAGTGAATGGGGCAGTCCGCCATACACAATCAAAGAAGCAGAAGTAAAAGCAAGTACATAATATTTTTAAAAATGTACCCATACCTGCTCATGCCTCGAAGAAAAGCCCAAGTCTAATTCAATTCAATTCAAGTTTATTTATATAGCGCCAAATCACGACAAGAGCAGTCTTAAGGCACTTCACACAATAAACATACCAATACAGGTCAGGTCATTAAGCCAATCAGAAAAAAGTTTCCTATATAAGGAACCCAGCAAATTGCATCAATCAATTTACAGCAATCCTCAGACTAAGCAAGCATTTAGCGATAGTGGAGAGGAAAACTCCCTTTTAACAGGAAGAAACCTCCAGAGGATCCTGGCTCAGTATAAACCTTGTAGTGGCTATTTGTCCATAAAACTTAAACAAAAAATAATCAAATACTTTCAAATGGCCACTGGGTTAGGCTTTACGCACGGGGAAAAAATGGTGGTAGTTTATTCACTCAAGCAGCAAGAGCACAGATTTGTGCGTCCTCTCTGTCTCTCTGTGTGTGTGTGTGTGGTAAAAAACCATGTTCCCTCGCAGACCTGGCTGCTCCACCCACCTTGACCTATTTATACGATAATCACCCACACCTGACCAATAAACAATAAACTAATTAAACAAAATAATAAATTAAAAGCATAATGCAAAACAAACAAATTAACTTTAGCATAAAATAAGAAAATAAACTAGGCTATAACTTAAGCCTATAATAAATTAAATAGCTTCAACAAACCTAACTCGTCCAAGTTGAAGGCTAAACGGTTTCAATTGAGTGGCGTTCCTGAACAATGCCATCTTTGCAGGTCTTCTCTGTCGCAGCTTTGACATTAACATACTTTCTTCTTAACCTTGCGCTGGCACAGTCAGAAGGCTGTGTCTTTGCATACTTGTGGCTGCACTGCGTGTAGTACTGGAATGTTCCACTAGGGGGTGCAGAAGAGCACTCAGACCAGATAGAGAGCCGGGTTTGTGGGTCCAACCAAAACAAACATGGTGTCAATAGAAGAGACCAGTAACTGGTTAATTATGGGATCACAATAATAAAAAAATCGACTGCAGCGGTATCGTAGATAATTTGAAAGACCTCTAAACCAGAGACGGAGTCACAATGGTGAGAGAATCTCACTCCTTTTGTCAGCGCCACCTACTGGTTACTCTTATACTGCTGTGCTTGAACGCGTCACGTTCATTTCGGGGCACACGCAAAACAACTGTTCAAATCAAAGCAATTTACATGTGGCAGCCATTTTAAACATAAGTGTTGTTAAACAGCAAAATACTCCAGGCTTAAGCCGCCCATATAGAGCGCTGTGATTGGCTGGACCCAAAACTGTTTGGGCCAATGGAAGGCCTGCTGAGGCTACGGAGCGTGGCAAGACCGACCTGCAGAGCAACAGTGTGTCTAGATTTCTAGGCTAAAAAAAGCCTAATGACACAAAAATATCCAGATTTAATCAAGAATTTTACACCAGTTTCAATGTAGATTCTAGAAAATAAATTCAAAAGTGTCTTTATGTAAGAAAAGCAGGAAGTTCCTCACTTTGGTTTAATCTGTCATTCTAAGCAAGCACAGCGAGACGGCGACAGTGGGAAGGAAAATTCTTTTGACTGGAGGAAACTTCCAGCTGAACCAGAACGGGCGACTTCCTGCCTCTGCTGGGGTCCGAGCAGGGGCGCCTCCAGAAAACTTTGATGGGGTGGCCAGATGGAGCCAAAGAAAATTTTGGGGCCGCACACCAATCTTGTCCTTGTGGTAACCCTGTGGCGATGTATTGCATTGCTCCTTTATTTGTAATTTCCCTCAGGGATTCATCTCTAATTTCCCTCTGGGATTAATAAAGTATCTTTGAATTGAATTGAATTGAGTTTTATTTAAAAAACAGCATGTATCTACAAATTAAGAACTGCTCCAAATCATCCTCCATGCTTGCAACTGAGCGGCCCCACAGTAGATGATGCTGCGTGACTGTTTTTCTTCAGGTACACTGTCACGGGGAACCTTTGCGAGATCTCGCAATACTTTTTTCCCCTCCCATGTCCCTTTAGGGGCTCCGTATGTATCCAAAAGATTTAGCTTAAATTTTACAATATTTCAGAAAAATACATTTTAGTTATTAAAAGGTTATTTCAAATTTTATTTTAAAATGTATTATTTTATTTTAATTCACCTGTTGTTGTGTTCACAAAAAACTATGGAGATAAAAAAAATTAAATGGTGAGCAGCAGAAACATGTGTATTCTTTATTTTGATTATTTATTTACACATTAATTGTAATAATTTTTATTTTGTTTTACAATTATGTCTTGAATAACCTGTTCAACCCTGACGCTCCCCAGCTGGGGGCCTCTACAGTTTCATGTCCCAAACATCTACAACTGTCCACATTCTCCAAACACAACTAAAACCACAATCAAACAGCCCAGATGGGAAACAAGGCCGTTTTAATTTGTAATAAATTAAGATACAATGATATTTGAACTTTATTTTAGAAGAGCATCTGACCTTCTCTGGTGTCTGCTGGAAAATAAAAAAACCTTGAACAAATTTAGTTGGGGACCCCTGGAATAAATAAAACAATTGACTACATTTCCTAAATGGAATTTGAACTCACAACCTCCATCCTGTCAGCACTTTCACACAGGGCAGCTCTTCTAAAATAAAGTTCAAGTATTATTTTATCTTAATGTATCAACAACCAAAAATTGCTTTGTTTACAATCTAAACTGGTGTGATTGCAGCTGTAGCTGTGCTCGGGGAATGCAAACCATCACTGACACTTGGGACAGGAAACTCCAAAGGCCCCCAAATGGGAGGTGCCAGGGCCCAAAGAATAAGGGCCTAGGGCCTAAAGGGATGAATAAGATCAATTTATGGTTTGAGTGAAATTAATATGATTTATTAACACTGGCTTTTGCTGGGGGGGCAATTTTCTAGGGGTGGCCATTGGGTCCAAGAGGACGGGGAGGGGGCAAACACAGAAGGGTTTCACCTGATTTTCTGGGTTGTATCGTTTGTGTTTATTTAAACTTATTTCTGTACTCTGGCCAGCCCTCGTTCTGTAAAGAGGTTTATAAATACGTTTCACTTGAGTTTAAACATCTTTTGTTGACTCATCAAGAAGCTGCTTGTCAGTAACTAAACAGTGATTTTCTATGGGATGCACACAGATCGGTCCTCCACATCTTCATGTGTTCATTAGGGTGTTTTCTTGTCTGTGTAACATTAATGTACTGCATTTCCTTATTTGCAGAACAGCTTGTGTTGATGTTTGTTCTGATGCCAACAGCGATGTTCCTCTGCTACAAGGCAAAGAGGGTGAATAAGTCCCAGATCGAAGCCTGACCTCCTGTTGTCTCAGCCTGTCCTGTGTGAGGCCTGCTATGACTTTACCGTCTCCTAATGATGGACTTCACACAATCAGAGACGTTAGTCACAGCCTTCTCCTTCAGGGAGAAGATTTCTCTTTGGGTGAAAACTTTTCCTGTTTGCTCTTTCAGGTCGTATCATTTACAGCTTCCTACACTCGTCAGCACCTGTAAAACCTTTACAAGAGGGTAAAGTTCATGTATGGACTGATCTGTGTGAAGGCAGGTGGAAGTGTGGAGCACACCAGCATGATTTACCAAAACAACCACACGTTTTAACCCACAGCTGCAGGCAAAAGCATCTCAAACGCCTCTGACGGGGTCAGCTGGGTGATCAGGATTAGGTCGCCAAGCATCAAGTCAACACTGCCCCCGTTTCTATGGCAACAGCATCCGCGTTTGTGAGAAAGCCGGGGAGGGCGGCGGCTTCCTCCGGCTGAAAGTCCTGCCTGGTACAGATGAGGCACATCTGCGTCACGCGGCTATAAATAACCAGGCTGTGAGGCAGCTGTGCGTCCTCGGTGTTTACCTGAATGTGAAACAGTTGGGGGATGAGAGGAAATGGGGAGGCGGATAAATGTCAGCTGGCTTGACATTCTCAGGTTCCCTCACAGCGCCGTGGCAGAGGGGAGAGACGGGAACACTCGGAGTGAAAAGCTCTAACTCTGTTGGTTTAAACCAGCTGCTCTGTTGATCCTCTCCAGGAAACATCCTGCTAAGACAACCAAGACTGTGAGCCTTGAAGGCGTGGGGAGGCGACCCGTGTTTAAACACACCTTAAATAAACAATACTTTAGTCCAACTTCTGTTCCAGCCATGCCTGCGAACAAACAACATCCAGCCATCTGTCTTGAGTCAATAATATTCATTTCCCATAATAAACAACAGCATGAAAGCATTTCCTATTTAGTCTACGTTCGGATGAAGCAGCAGGTTGTGTTGTTGCATCCATCACCCTGATGGAGCAGCACTCTGGATGGCTGTTGCCAAACACGCGGGCTGTCAGGTGTGGCTGGGGACAGACCAGGCTCCGTCTGACACACCAGATGAGACAGGAAGCTTGTTTTCTTCTTTTCTTACTCTGAAGGATTCCCCCCTCAGAAAGACGCCGTCCATTTGACACGGTCACACAAGAAGCCCGAGCGTTTGCTATAATTAGAGTCCATCATGGTGTATCTCTGGAACGTTGCTGCTGTCATGGCTAAAATAAAGACGCAGCTGCCGCCGTGACGTAATTAAAAGTGGTCTTCATTGATTTTGTGAATGATTTAACGCTGAGTGTTTGCTTTCAGGTTCCCAACTGGGCAGATACGCTGAGGCACGAGCAGAGAGCCTGGACGTGATGTGATAAAAGTGCGTTTACCTCTTCAGATCGTTCCATATGACAAACGGGACAACAGGGCGAGATTACGCAAGCAGCCCAGCTGCTGACGTCAGACTCCATTCACTTCCTGCTTGATTTATTGCTGTAGTGCCATGGAAAAGTGATAAGTGAAAAAAAAACACGGCAAAGATTCAAGTGGCATGGAGTAGGTGCAATGTGCCAGGAGAAATCAGCTCCGGGGTTTTAAACCCCTAAACGAGATGAGTTTTGACTCGTTTTACTCCTGATTTAAGATCACAACGAGCCGACAGTGTTTCCGTGATATAAAGTTTCTGTTTGTGAAGCTTTCTGTTCTGTGTGAGCAGATAAAACTGCAGCTCCAGGGTTACCCCAGCAGAGGCAGCTGCGTAGCTGGAGTGCTCTGAAGCTCAACGGTCAAATATAGATTATGTAAGGCTTGTCTCACTTTACTTCTGTGAATCGGTGATGGGGGGAAAACGGTAGCACATGCTGAGTTCTTAAATTCAGATTTGTGTAAAAATAAACAATAAAACCAGATCTAGATTCCTCTGGGTGACGTTTGTTTTTTATTTGGTCCTCAGACAGGTGCTGGTGTCCCTCTGCCTACTGAGAAGCTCGTGTTTAGGAGGAAACACGGTGATTTAACACCTCCTTCTGGAGCTTAAATCCTCCAAACTCACTTCACATCTTGAAACTTTAGCTTCACTTCCTTGTTATTTATTTTCTTTGTGATAAATGATCATTTCTCCGCTGATCAGATGAGGCAAACTGTTGCTTCAGGAGCGCAGAAGCACGCTGACAGCTGCTTACAATGTGCAGATCCTGCTGAAATAACAAATCTGACCCATGAGGGCACGTAAAAGGAGTCCTGTGCTGTAATTTTCTCAACACATGTGCCTGGTGCATGTGGACTTTGGTGTACCAGGAAAAAGAACTGGCTGTGTTGGTTGGCTCTGGAGCGTTTACCAGAAGTGAGGGGGAGGCCTATTTAAGCAGAGAGCTCTGATTTTTTTCCCAGAAATCCCACTTGTGGTCTCTTTCCAGTAGCCGATATATAGATGCACGATGTTGAATGGGTGGAAATGACAGGAGGCGTTTGCGTCTACTGGCTGGACATCTACGTGGACATGATCTGAGATCTGAAAACATCAGAGGCGGCTTTACAGGTCTGATCCAACCCCAAATCAAATCTTCCCAGCTGGAAGTCTCAAAAATCAGAAAGGGGGAAGCACCGGATTAAGAGGCGTTTACGAATTCTGACACAACGAGCGTTTGAGCAAAAACAAAAGTGGCTTGCAATTTAAAAGGCTCTTGAGGTTTCTTGGCTGAAGGCTTGAGATTTATGGCGTGCTGTAACTAGAAGCAGGCAGGTTGTTATGCTGCACATATGGAGTTACATTCTGCAGAGGCCTGGCCTCTCAGGAGAGCTACTGCTCCATATTAAAATAAACAAACTACTTCATCTAACAGCTGGCGTCACGTTTAAATCATCTTTATGTGACATCTCTTTATCTATCAGTTTCTCATCGTCTTTCCTGAAAAGGACTTCTGCTTTAATAAAATGTGAACACAAAATGAAATTTGGAGGAAATTTGGCAGAAGGATCCCAGTCTTTCTCTTTCAAAGGTCCCTTTACTGCAAGTCCGTATTACCAGGAATAGGTCTGGTCATGCCTCTACGGTGACTCAGCAGCTGCTATCTAGCCATCCTCCTCTAACTTTACAACCGTTGCTACATAAACCCGGGCTATGACCAGGTACAGCAGGTTCAGAGGCCTCTTCTAGTTATTGCTCAACCTCTACAAAAACAACCCTGCTGCTGCTACGTCCTCCTATAGCACATCTAATCCAATATTCATGATAAAACCAGCTAGTTTTAATAAAATAACTAGCAATACTCGATGCACGGGTTAATACAGCAGCAGTAACTCACTGCTAACATGTCAGCAGGAGAACCAGAGCATTAAACAAATAGTTTAAATGTTTTGAAGAAGGTTTCTTTGTAAAAGTTACAAATATTTCATGTATTACACTTTGTAGAAAGCTCACTAAACAACCTCAGTTTGGAAAAACAGGTTAGTTTTGAGAAGACTGATAAGCTAATGGCTAGTACAAGCAGAGCCAAGACCAGTGTTGTTTTGTTACACATTACTGTGTCGCCCTTACTTTTACCAGTGACTATTAATCTGGTGGGTTACACTGGTTCTCTGATATTATTGACCCAGGAACCTTTCATCTTTCTAAACTCCTTCTCAAGTGGAAGAGTTTATCTCTGGTTCTTGTTCACGAGTGAGGGAAAGATGGAGTGTGAGATCGATAGGCGGATTGGTGCTGTGTCTGCAGTGATGCGGGAGTTGTACTGATTTACCGGTCGATCTACGTTCCTACCCTCACTTATGGTCACGAGCTTTGGGTAGTGACCAAAAGAACGAGATCTTGGGTACAAGCGGCTGAAATGACCGTTCTCCACAGGGTGTCTGGGCTCTCCTTTAGAGTTGAGATGAGAAGCTCAGTCATCCGGGAGGGGCTCAGAGTAGATCCGCCTCTCCTCCACATTGAGAGGAGCCAGTTGAGGTGGCCCGGGCATCTGGTCAGGATGCCTCCTGGATGCCTCCCTGGTTTTCTAGGCACGTTCAACTGGAAGGAGACCCAGGACACGCTGGAGAAACTATGTCTCTCAGCTGGCCAGTGAATGCCTTGGGATTCCCCAGGAGGAGGTGACCCAAATTGCTGGGGAGAGGTAAGTTTGGGCTTATCGGCTTAGGCTGCTGCCCTCTTGACCCGACTTCAATGGATAAGGGGCTGAAAATGGATGGATGGACAACAATGAAGTTAGATTACAGGTACATTAATGGACACATTTAAAAGTGACAGTGTGTATTTTTCCTGGCAATGGGGGCAGTAGATACCTAAATCACTGCAGGGAAGTAGTATTTTGGTGTTGGTGTAAGACCTTATCAATGGATGCCCATTGGGGTCAAAAAGTCCTGGGGACTGCAAACTTCAGCAAAATAACGAGCACATCAGATTCCCTTTCATCACTGGCCACAAGTAAAGAGGAAAATGTGTAAAACAACGTTTATGAATGGTGAAAATTTGGTAACCGTTTGTTACAAACCAGTAAACGCATTTTGACCTCATGGGCTCCCGTAGGAGGAAATATGGCATCTAATATGGCGCCGCCCAGAGACTTAAACCTGCTCCCATGTATTTTAGACCAGATTTTTATGGTTATATGTTACAAAGCCGCCAATATTTTTCAACAACTGGGCATCATTTCATTCATTTTCACCAACATTTTGACGGATATTTCTAGAGATTAATGGTAAAAACTACACGTTGTCTCTTTAAGAATGTTCTTCTAAAAGGGTATACTAAAAAGTTACTTTTAATAGTAATGCATTACTTTTTGCAGTAAGTAACTGAGTTACTTGCTGAGTAATAAGTGAATGTAACTAGTTACTTTTTCCAGTGATGAGCACTGGTCAGCACCAAAGGGGTTTGTTGCTGCCCTAAACAGGTTTAGATGAGAAGTTTGTGCAGTGACCTTCTGTCTCACTGACTCAAATGTCTCCAGGCACTGACCAATGACCCAGTAGGCTTCTGAGGCACTGATGCTGCCCCTCCAGCGAGCTGCAGCACCTGTCGCCACGGACTGATAAACCATTCCACCCCCAGCATTTATCGCATACACATTAAAGGATTTGGGTTTTCCAAGGAAGCGTGTCTATTCACACTCCCAGGTGCTGTAGCCGTGACCGTGTAATCCAAAATTTCTGGTCCAGGTTTATAAAGCAGTGTTGATGAATGCAGGAGCCATCTGGGCTAAAAATAACAATAACAAATAAACAATATAAATAAGACAGCAATAATGAGCAGCAACCAAAGAGTGTATCCAACAGGTTGTTGTGATGTCTACGGTGATAAGGTCTGCCCCCTTTGATACTGTGCTACGCTAATCCACTTTCATGGCACATATTCAGGTTTCCATGGCGAGCTCTTTCCACTTCACAACACAGAACCAACATCTTTCCACTGCAGGACTGCTGATCTCTCACATCCGTTTAATTATCCACTCATCCAGCCTTTACGCTGCACAGAAAAACGAGCGGCTGAAATCGTTTAGTGGAAAAGTTGAGACAATCCACATTTGTCTGATTTTGAAAAAGCATGCGTGGAAAACCGTGGCTTGAATGCATCAAGAATGAAAAAAAGTGCCTAAAAGGATCACGCTCACCTTTCAGCCTGAGATAAGATGTGCACAGTCCGAGTGTGGCCATGCAATGATTGTTTGACCATTCTCTCTTCTTTAAACAAGGCTCCAAGGTGAAGCTGACACAAGCCACTGTGCCCAAAAACACACACCCATGTTACACCCAAACAAATTCCCTGTAAAGCATAGCACAAATATGCAGATTAGCACACGTGGACTCCATCTGGGATTACCCGAGGTAACGTTTTCTGTCTTAAAGCTGGGAGAGAAAGGTGCAGCCTGCTGGTGAGGTTCAGCAGCTTGAATTTACAGTCTAAATGCAAATTCAGCGCTGAATCTTTCACCATCACTCATTACTGGTTAAGTACATCCAACGGCACAGAAACTCTGTTTTAACCAAGAAGTGATAACAGCGGCTCTGACTGTGAGTCACCTGAGGTTCTCCACTTCTGCTCTGGCCGGATGAAAGAGCGGTGAGAAACAGGCACGCGGCTGCAGACATGACAGCACGGCCAAAAGGGATTCAGCTAACAGGAAGGAAGGTGTCGTGAGTCACAACCTCGCTAGATTATGCCTCTGACGGAGTTCGAATTTCATCGCTTCAAGTAAAAAGCGTTCAAAGAAAAAAATCTGTCCATTTTAATTAGATTTGTTTCTAATATCAAAGCATTTATAGAGTAAATTAAAGCTGTTGTTTAAAGCTGTGGGAAACCCGTTGAATCAATACATTTGCAGTGGTCTCTGGTAGGAATGACTGCCTTGCAAACCAAACTCGGGGCAAAATAAAGCCCAGAATCGCTTGGATTAGCACGGACAAGTCTGCTGCTGCAGAGTGGCAGCAGGTGGCAGGTGTTGGAGTCTTTTTTCCTGATATGTGGACATCTCGCCTCAGATTGGATAATACTCTACCACTGACTTGTATCGTGGGTGTTTTATCTTTACAAATACACACGTCTGGAGGAGTTCTGGCATGTGGTGAAGTTGCTAATGCTAATGGTTAGCTTTTACTAGCTGGGCTAGTTTTTTCCGGAGCGCTAAACCAACAACAACCTTCCCCGTCACGGGTCAAGAAGGGTGAGTCCATGAACGTTAAGAGATTTTCATACCCTAGAGTTTCACCGTTTGTTTTCTTGCAGAAGCTAATGCAGGAGATTGGTGTAGGAGACTATTTTCATGTCCAGCCTTTGTGAAAACTCAGAGTGACCGATTATAATCAGAAATTATTATTAAAAATTGTTTTTCTGTTAGCCACATCTTTACATTTAGAAAACTTTAAAACATCAAACAACTCTGGTTGGAGATCAGAAAACACCTGCAGGAAGGACTCAGGTGATCCACAAGCCAAGGCTGCTTCTAAGTAAGGCAAGCATTAAATCATTTAAAATGAATGAATCAATGGGAATAAATCCACCTTTCTTAGACCACCTAGTTCATTTCTCTTCTGAGACTGACGTTCATATCCGAGCATTTATGTTTTTAGATATTATCATTATTATAATAATCTATTTGTTATAGTCTTCCTCTGAAAGCCTCTCAGACAGTAATGTCTGTGAATCATTTTGTCAACAATCAGCTAAAGTCTTGAAACGAGTCAAACTGTCATCCTGTAAACATCAGTAAACGCTAAAACCACCCTATTGTGTGATCACTAGAGTACTACTGTACACGTGATGTACTCGAAACGTGCAAAAGCAGTTTTCCATCAATTTAAATTTACTTTTGGAAAACACAAGAAAGCGGGACCTGTTGTGAAGTTCTATTCCTCAGACAGGTTTCACTGTAGAGACATCAAAACATTAAAGTTTTAGTGGGACATAAAAAGTTGGACTTTATGTGACTTTATGTGATCAAGGGCGCAGATAGGATTTTCAAACTGGGGGGGGGACAAAGTTCCAATGTACCCTCCCCCAAACACAAACGCACATGCACGCACGCACGTACACATACACAAACAATTGCAAGAGCCTTAACCAGAGTTCAGTCAGTTTGTGTAATTTCATCCAATGGTTTACAAAAAAACTAACACTATTTTACAGGTCCTTCTCAAAAAATTAGCGTGTTGTGATAAAGTTCATTATTGTCTGTAATGTACTGATAAACATTAGACTTTCATATTTATTAGATTCATTACACACAACTGAAGTAGTTCAAGCCTTTTATTGTTTCTAACATTGATGATTTTGGCATACAGCTCATGAAAACCCAAAATTCCGATCTCAAAAAATTAGCATATCATGAAAAGGTTCTCTAAACGAGCTTTTAACTCAATCATCTGAATCAACTAATTAACTCGGGGGAGGATCGGAGTCAATCCGAATCTGGGGGAGACAGACCCCCCGTCCCCCCCGTCCCCCGCCCTATCTACGCACCTGAGTGAGATGGTACTTTGACATATTTTATGGTTTTATCACAATCAGGCTCTAAGTTTAATTTTTAATTTAGCAATTTTGCCACAGAATGTTCAAATCTGTTCACTCGCCAATATTCAAGATGTCCTCAGAGGGAGACTAAACCGTTTTGGCTTGCTTTACGCACCCCCTAGTGTCCGGTTGTAGAACTGAAAGCAAAACCTATCTCACTGTGCATTTGTCTTTTTAACTTCCTAATCTGACAGCTGAAACATCTCCCCAGCATTTCTCAGTGTCTACAGGAGTGATTCATCACTGAATTACACCAATCAGCAGTGCGTGAAATGTGCTGGAACCAGACTGCAGTGCTAGGTATGTCAGCTCCATTTTTTTAAGTCCCAACAAACAAGATTGGTAACTCGGAAGTTGCAAGTGGAATATCCTGGCCACTGGGGGCGATAGGGGCTGGGTGGCCTTCCTTTAACCCAGCAACGGGTCATTTTAGCACATACTGGCTCAAGACAATGATTTAAAAACATGAAAAAGTATCCCTTTAAAACCAAAAGTGTCTGTTTTTGTCAGTGTAAGGTTACCATGGTGACACGAATGAACCACTGGCTGCAGCTTTAACGTTTCTTTATTGTTTTCTTTTCACTTACATAAAACTGTGGTTAATTAAAATATCACCACACTCCCAGATGAAGACTGATCATGGGCTGATCTATCCAAAAGTCACTCAGAGTTGTTTAAGTTTACCATTCTGATGATTTTGGACCAAGTACTTGGTGCTCGACTCGGACACTAACACCAGTGACTTTTCTTTAGTCCATTCAGCTGAAAATACCCGACTATAAAATAATTTTTACCAGAAAATTCAACGTCAGCTCTCCTTTTTCTGCTTCTGTTAGATAAAAAGACCTTTTATGATGCACTCGTGCATTTTAAAAGTGACTAACCACTACTCCAAATCACAAAATTAGGAATGAAACGTTACAGTTTTAAAACTTGGATTTGCCTCTGGCACTGGTCTGTTTCTGGTCACTGTGATTTAGTAAAAGAAAAACAATCTTCAGACATTCACTTTTAAGCAAAGGTTATAGGAAGACAAAAGAGCCGAAGTCATCAAATCTGATCAGATTTATTGAACAGACGTTCCAGTTTCCCTGTTAAACTACAGATTACAAACATGTCTGCTGCTTTAATCACTGACACAACCTACAGCAAACCCACCGTCTACATACAAAAATATAAACAGGACACACAAAACAAGGCATTTCTGCCACAGCGCTAAGACCCATGCTGCCCCCTGGTGTACCGGCCTCACTGCTGACTCTCAGGATGAAGCCCTGAAAGAATAATATCCTGAAAGACCTCTGTGACATCACAAAATATTAATCTGAGAAAATTTGCAGCAGATCACATTAAACAAACGTGTGATAAACACAAACCAACAACAGAGCTAAATGTGGCTTTAGGACATCGTTTTAATGTCCAAAATATAAAAGGAAATATATAAAACGCTGAGATATTATTTCTGACATTCCCTTAATTTCACTTCACACTTAAAAAATACAAGAATGACCAAAGTTGTTCTTTAAATCATTTTAAATCCAGTTATAGTTTCCTGATGCGTCACTGAGACATCCTCCAACACGCAACTCTGACAAGAAAGTACAAATGAAAGGACAACTACAGTGGGTACAGAAAGTATTCAGACCCTCGTCAATTTCTCACACTTTATGTTGCAGCCGTTTGCTAAAATCAATTAAACTCTTTTTTCTGCATTAATGTACAAACAGCACCCATGTGGACAGAAAAAAATGAGACATTTCTGCAGATTTATTAAAAAAGACGAACTGAAACATCACATGGTCCTAAGTATTCAGACCCTTTACTCAGGATTTAGTGGAAGCACCTTTGAGCTAACACAGCCACGAGTCTTCTTGGTAGAGATGCAACAAGTCTCTTACACCTGGGTTTGGGGATCCTCAGGCCGGCTCTGGCTGGGCCATTCAAGAACGGTCACAGAGCTGCCGTGAAGCCACTCCTTCGTTATTTTAGCCGTGTGCGTGGGGTCGTTGTCATGTTGGACGGTAAACCTTCGGCCCAGTCGGAGGTCCTGAGCACTCTGGAGAAGGTTCTTGTCCAGGATACCCCTGTACTTGGAACACTCTTCGTTCCCTCGATTGCAACCAGTCGTCCTGTCCCTGCAGCTGAAATCCACCCCTACAGCATGATGCTGCCACTGCCATGCTTCACTGTGGGGACTGTATTGGACAAGTAATGATTTACCGCTTAGAATTAAGGCCAAAGGTTTTATCTTGGTCTCATCAGACCAGACTCTTATTTCTCACCATCTCAGGGTTCTTCAGGTGTCTTTAAGCAAACTCCACGCAGGCTTTCGTGTCTTGCTCTGAGGAGAGGCTTCCGACAGGCGGCTCTGTCATAAAGCCCTGACTGGTGGAGGGCTGCAGGGATGGCTGACTTTCTACAACTTTCTCCCATCTCCTGACTGCATCTCTGGAGCTCAGACACAGTGATCTTTGGGCTCTTCTTTATCTCTCTCACCAAGGCTTTCTGCCCCCGGTAGCTCAGTTTGGCCGGACGGCCGGCTCTAGGAAGAGTTCTGGTCGTCCCAAACGGCTGCCATTTAAGGATTATGGAGGCCACTGCGCTCTTAGGACCCTTTAGTCCAGCAGAGATGTTTTTGTGACCATGGCCAGATCTGTGCCTTGCTACAGTTGTCTCTCTTCAGGCAGGATTCTCATTCGCTCTGACATCATTGTGAGCTGTAAGGTCTTATATAGACAGGTGTGTGGCTTTCCTAATCAAGTCCAACCAGTGTAACAAACACAACTGGACTCATGAAGACATAGGACCATCTGAAGGACAAGCAAAAGAAATGGAAAGCAACAGAGTTAAATAAATGAGTGCCACAGCAAACGGTCTGAATACTTAGGACCATGTGATATTTCAGTTCGTCTTTGTCAATAAATCTGCAGAAATGTCTTAAATTCTGTGTTTTTATGTGTGCTGTGTGTGCATTAATGAGGGAAAATTAATTTTATTGATTTAATCAAATAGCTGCAATATAAAAGTGAAAAATTGACGGTGTCTCAATACTTTCCACTGTTTAACTCATTTTCCTCTGCGTCATAAGGCTTGCTCCTGAAATGATAATTTAAGATGGCTGTTTATCTGTCATGTTCCCAGTTTTCCTTTTCCTTGCATAACAAGTATCTGCTGCAACTTAAACACCAAGGCTCTGCAGGAGGTGAGGGGAAACATCTCAGTTGTGCTTTCATGTGACGTGACTATCATCATGCTTGTGAAGGTCCTTCTGTATCCAGAACCAATTCTGGGTCATAAAAGAGAAGCAAAGAGTCGAACGTTCCTCTTTTCTCTGGGTTTCCTCAGTGCAGAGCGATGAAACCAGTGTCTGGTGGATCACCCAGAACCAGGGTGCTGCGGCTGAGCGACGGTGATGGAGAAGCCAGGCGAAAGGCTGGGTTGATCGAGTGCAGGGAGTCCCTGTTTCTGCGTTTGCTGAACGGAGGACAGGAGGGGTTAGCCGCGGCCCGGCGGACATGCTGCCGTGAGCAGCCAGGGGAGAGCGACGGCTCTGCCAGGGCGCTGGAAACCTCCAGGACCAGAGGGGTGGTCTTCGGGGTCCCTGCAGGGCACAGGCCATGAAGGTCAGAGGAGTTGACCATCCTCTCCAGCATGTCCTTTGTGCTCTGAGTGCACTGTGTGGAGGCTGTCTCTTATACAC
>SSNQ01034597.1:401484-415632 GCA_006942095.1 Nothobranchius kuhntae | reverse complement strand
GCAAAGCAAGCAATAAAATATAATCATGTAAAACGAGAAATAAAACTATAATAAATAATTAGATAAAAGCTAACCTAAATAGGCGGGTCTTGAGCCTGAACTTAAAAACATGAACGTTCTCTGCAGCCCTGAGGTCCTCTGGCAGCTCGTTCCAGAGGCAAGGGCCGTAAAACTGGAAGGACGCCTCGCCGTGAGTTTGTGTCCTGACTTTAGGGATGGCCAGGAGACACCTGCCAGAGGAGCGCAGAGGCCGCGAGGGTTCATATGGTAAAAGCAGTTCTGAGAGATAAGAAGGCCCCAGACCAGTAAGACACCTAAAAACCATTAGAAGAACCTTAAAATTGATCCTGAAACATACGGGGAGCCAATGCAATGATAAAACCGGTGTAATGTGCACTCGCTTCCTGGTCTTCGCCAGGATGCGTGCCGCCAAATTTTGTAGAAGTTGTAAGCCTGAGATGCTCTTTTTGGGAAGACCAGAAAGCAGGGCATTACAGTAGTCTATCCTACTGGTGATAAAAGCAAGCACAGGGTATCTGCAGATTTAAGGGAGCCAAATTTAAGACTTTTTAAGACCTTTTTTAAGGCCACTTTGACCAAATTTAAACTATTTTAAAAATTAAATTTAAGTGATAATTTCCAGCTATTGCCTGGAGCCGGTGCCAACCACGTCGCGAACGTGGGATTAGCCATCCAGTTACCATTAAACTTGCCCTTCCCCATGGCGCAAGCTCCCACTAGCTTAACCAGCTAATGTGCTCATCTAAAAAATAGCCCCCTTTCACAACCAACTGACTGCGTACGGTTCCGCTTACGTCAACATCGTACACAAAAAATGCTGAACACTAACTAGAAATTCACGAAATTTTTATAGAAACAAAAGAATCTTGTTTATTGGATCTTTGGTCATTTAAGACCTTTGGAAACTGGATTTAAGGATTATTTGTCATTTTTAAGGACTTTTAAGGCCTTAAATTAGGAAAAGCTAATTTAAGACTTTTTAAGGACCCGCGGATACCCTGCATGCATCAGCATCTCTGTATTGGCCCGGGAGATAATGGGGCGGACTCTGACGATGTTCTTTAGATGATAAAAACCTATTTTAGTGATGTTTTTAATGTGTGAGATAAAAGTCAGCTCAGAGTCAAAAATCACACCCAGGTTCTTCACTTGCTCAGAAGGATTAAAAGACAGAGATTGTAATTTCGGTAAAAGCTTCTCTCTCTGGGTCTCAGGAGGACTTCAAAGGAATTAGCATTACAGCTGTGGCCTTTTGAAACTAAATACACACAAATGACACGTAAAAACTGGGATTTATCCAACACAATGGAGGATTTTACGTATGGTGAAAGGATATCTGGCAGGACTCTCCTGAAAAGCTTGTACGATGCTTTTGCCTGTCTGAGAACCTGAAATCAGAAACTCCAGCTGGTTAGACACTAAAACGATGTAATGACTGAGCGTTTGCGTCACACGTGACGGCGGGAGTACTCACGCAGGGTGATGTGTGTGATGACGCATCCAAATATGAAGGAAGTCAAAAAGGACAGGGAGATGATGAAGCTGTAGAAAAAGCGGTAATTGCGTTTTCCCACACAGTTCCCCACCCATGGGCAGTGGTGATCAAAGCGCTCTGACGAGAAACAGGAAATAAACAAACACATACCAGAGATTAAGGCGTGGAGCTTCACATGATCACATAAATACATTTTAAAAGTAGAACGATTTTAACTTCATTACTGCAACGGCTTCGAGGGCCTGAACGACAACCAAACAACAAAAATAGTTCCGAAGGATAATAATTATGACAACACGGCACTTACATCAGCAGCATACTCGTAAAAATCTAAGTTTGCGTGACTTGTTTCCGGTTTGCTGTGATCCAGAAGAACCAAAATAACGAGACTGCAGCCGTGCCCGGGTCGTGTGCCGGCACACCGATAAGGAGCGGACCCAGTGAGAGAGCGGCACAACCAAACGTAAGGATTTCAAAAAGAAACAGACGTGGTGGAAAATCAGGCGATTAGGTCACTCAAAGGGAGAGTTTGTGTGTGTGTTTGTTTATAAATTACTGACGCTGGTAAATCTTCTTTATGCTTGACGAGACTCATATTTTTATTTTTTCACACTAAATTTTACAACCCAGACTTTCCTCTCCACAGCCCCTTGGGCCAGCTCCTCCAGGGGAACCAAGGTGTTCCCTGGCCAGCGGGGAGTAGGGATGGGTACCTTTGACATTTGAATCGATCCGGTACTAATTCCCGGTACCTACGAATCGATACCGGTACTTAACGGTACCAATTTTCGATACTTTTGAGTGTTTATTATTTTAATTCTCTTTTATAATTAAATATATATTTTTCTCAATTTATAACCATATTTGATAAATATCATGATAAATAACATACAACTGTTTGTATTTTAACATTGCCCTTGTAGTTTTATAAGCTGATAATTAAACTGAAGCAAACATCTTTACTGTGAACTAAATTTACTGTGTATCTTCATTCCTTTTGCCGTCCTTTTTCATTTGATTTTTCCTACTGGGAAGTTAGAATTTCCGAGGAGAAAGCGAACGCACCATTAGCTGATAACAAAGGTGGCAATGGAAGCTAACATATCAAGCTAACGTTATCTTTAACAGTTTATTTAGCTGCTGGAGCAGATTAAAACGATGATGCCTCACACTTAGATGGTTGTCGCTGGTTTCATCATCACCCAGTTACCCATCACATTTAGTGAAGTGGACCCAAGCTTTAGCGTGCGTTCTTTCTACCATGCTGCTCTGTTTACAACTCGCTCGCAGGGACCGACGACATAACGCTCTTGCACATGCGCAGCTGTCTTGGCAAGCTCTCGTTATGAAGGACGGGTACCGAAACGAGGCACCGTTTGAAATTACGTGAATCGATGCTCGGTCGGTACTATGGAATTCGGTCGGTACCCTAAAAAGTACCGAATTCGGTACCCATCCCTAGCGGGGAGACACAGTCCCTCCAGCGTGTCCTGGGTCTTCCTTTAGGTCTCCTCCCAGTTGGACAGTGCCTGAAAAACCTCATCAGGGAGGCGTCCAGGAGGCATCCTGACCAGATGCCCGAGCCACCTCAGCTGGCTCCTCTGGAATGTGGAGCAGCGAATCTACTCCGAGCCCCTCCCAGATGACGGAGCTTCTGACCCTATCTCTAAGGGAGAGCCCAGCCACCCTGAGGAGAAAACTCATTTTGGCCGCTTGTATCTGCGATCTCGTTCTGTCGGTCCCTACCCAACGCTCGTGACCTTGGGGGAGGGTAGGAACGTAGCTCAATCTGTAAATCGAGAGCTTCGTCTTCCAGCTCAGCTCTCTCTTCACCACGACAGATCGGTACAACGACCGCATCGACGCAGCACAAATCTGCCGACTGATGTTGTGCTCCATCTTTCCCTCACTCGTGAACAAGACCCAGAGACACTTAAACTCCTCCACTTGGGGCAGGACCTCGCCCCTGACCCGGAGAAGGCATTCTACCCTTTTCCGAATCAAGACCGGAAACGTTTGAATGTAAATTCTCACCAACAGTTGATACACTGCTTTCAAATATCTAATCAGCAGCATAACATAATACATCCCGTTTTTCAGTGCATCAATAGTTTCTTATATCCATAATAATTATGTTCTCTATGGAAAACACAACCTAGCTGTTTGTGTCCACCTCAGTGATGTTGACTCCTGCAGGACAAAGCTCCTGCTGCAGGATTCACACCAACATGTTCAGTGGCTCGCAGACAATAAAGAATGGAAAATCCTGTGTTTGCTCAAAGGAATGTGGCATTTGGCATGAATTGGCAAAAATCCATGTTGATTTTAAAGTATCGTATAACGATGTGACGCTAATGTCATTAGGCATTATGACAGATTACAGCTGACTTAGAGAGTGGGGTTCAATGTGATGAATGTTGATTACCAACACAGTTGTCACACAGGCTACAGTGGGAGGTCCGAGGAGGGCGGAACATCTTACAGGTGAAGCAGTATTTGAGCTTCACCACCTGCTGGTTGATGAGGATCTCCTTGGTTCGAGGAGGGGGGCGATACGTCGATGATCCTGAGGTATCTTAAAATCGGAGGAGTCACTCATTAGGTTGCTTATATTTGACCAAAAATTGTTAAAAAAAAACAACAAGAAAACTAAACAATCAACAACGGATCTCTAAACACTGAACTTCATGTTACGGTTAACTTTTGTGCCCCTCAGCCATAACATAGAATAAGCTGCTTAGGTCTGATGGGTCTGTGGCTTCCCAATAAACAAATCCTCCATATGGCAAAGCTGTCTGACCCCATCTGTCTCACTGTGGGTGCATGGTTTACCTATTTGCTTCTCTATGTCTGCAGCTTCATCTGCTGTGGCCCTGGGTAAGATCCCTGGATCTGTGAAGCTGGTTCTCAGCAGCGAGAGGACCACAAACAAGAAGAGAAGCCCTCCGATCAGCGGTATAAACATGGTCAGATGCTCCACCAAGAACGGGCAACTATGGACAGAAAAGTACACAAACACCTTTGCTCGTGTGTCTCCATAAAGTGACAACAAAAACAACACTCGTGGTGCGTTTAGGGACCACGACAAGAATCGGAACAAGAAAACATCTCAAGTTACTCACTCGAACGCAAAGAAAAGGCCACATGTGACAACGATGAGGCCCAGTGTCAGAGGGAGGACACCACTCTGCCGGGCTAGGATGAGCCTTCCATCGCAGAAAAACCTGTTCTTCCCCGGGAACACTTCCCATTTTCTCCGCGGCCGTTGGGCTTTCTTCTCGGTGTGGTTCTGCACCGACAGCGGCGAGACGGTCAGAGCCTGTGGGTCGATCTGCTGGTACTCACAATTCTTCATCGGGCACAACAGAGCCGACACTAAGAAACAGTCCTTAAAAAATTCCTCTCGAGATTCACCCACTGGACATTTATGTACTGCTTCTTCTTTTAGCGGTCAGCTATCCACCAAAGCTAGCGAACCAACAAAGGCATTCTCCTCCGTAGGTCAGTTTTACGAGCTCGGTCAGTTCACGAGTGGACGCGGGGTTAACCACCATGTTCGGTAGTTACGTCGCAGCTGCACGTTTGATCCGATTCAGTTCGAAACGAATCCGAATTTTAAAAAGAACGAAGAGGAACTCAAAAACAACGGAGCAAGCTTACTACTGTCAGCTAATGTATGCCATCGCGTTAAGATGACGTCGCACGCAAAAAAAAATAGTGTATGGAAAGCCGTTCTAATATATAATACTAAACAATTGATTGTAGAAAATCGGTAAAAGGCCTTAAAACAATATTTCGTTTTTTACGAGTGAAATTAATTATCCAGCAAATACATTTAAGTATATTTGTAGTAATTATATATAAGGTTATCATCAACTGCGATAATTCATAAAATCTGAAAAAACGATTTAATGAAATGTAAAAAAAATATTCGTACTCCAAAAATAAAGTGAATGGTGTTTTCGTAAGTAGTCGTAAAAATCCACAAAAAGTGTATTTAATTGGGAAACTTTAGGGGGGATGATAGTTAAAAATGATTTTAAAAAATGTTGTTTAAATTATATTTATTACTTCTTAACTCGTAAAAAGTTGTAATCTGTTGTAAAAAAATTAGGCTAGAAAACTTTTATGATACTGAGAATCAGTCAGTATTGTAAAGAATACTAGAGAAGTTTGTAAGGATTAATGACCCCTAAATGACTTTCATTCCAGGGTACTCACAATGTGCCAGAGTGCTGCTGTATTTGTGTCTGTGTGTAAAATATGGATGAATATTGATCAAACAGAAGGGAACGTTTGCATTATAAACGACTGGTTTAAAATGCCTGTTAATAATTTCTTCAATTGGCTCTTGGCCAGTTCACCTACATAGTTCTAGCTACAATAACTATTTAGCTACTATTAACAAAATTTTCAATAATTTAGTTTTTCATCAAGTCATTTATAATTATTTGGTCTTTTTAATTAAATGAAAACACAAGTTTATTTGTGCTTAATTTTATGGAATTGTTCAATTATTTACTCAAACTTCAAGACTAATTTGTAATAATTCTAGTTATTTAATCATTCCAGAAATGAGCATTTGGTGTGTGTGTGTGTGTGTGTGTGTCAAAAATGTTCCTTAGAAGAAGTTTATTTTTCATTCAGTTAAAAAGTTAGTATCTTTGAATAATTCTCTTAAACATGCATTTCAGTAAATTAGACCAGATCATTTAAAGCTTTTCCAAATTTCAACAATTAGAAAAAATGTTCAAGTACAAACATGCAACAGATAAAAATACATGCAAATCAAGCTTGCATATAAAAATAATAAATAAAATCTTGCTGTGACATTCTGTGTGGAACTGGACGAAGCAAAGAAGACGCGTGAAACAGCTTTTCAAGTGATTTTCCTAAAATAAATACACAATGACAATATGTTAAATTTGTTGTCCAAGTCTTTTTGGAACATAAACATTTCTATTAGTGAGGAGCTTTGTGTATGTTACGTATAATGTGACATATTTAGCCCAGTTCTACACAGAAATATCTAATTTAATCCTCAAAGTAAAATATAAAGTCAAGTCCAAGGCAAGAAATTACAATGCAGTGCAAGGCCCAGCAGCCAGTAGGAGAGGAAGTATCCCAGGACGCACTGGGTGGTCGGAGAACAGGCTTTGAAGTGGGGCAGCAGTGCAGCGATGGGGTTCTGAGTAGTGTGCTTGCAACAATTTCTGAAATCGGTGTGCAGCTGCACCGTGGAGCTGGAGGTTTTCCGTCGGTGAAGAAGCGGCTCATTGAGGAGGAGCAGGTGAGCGCTGATCCAGAACGGCACAGGAGACGAGGAAGCCATGAATCTGGTTAGAACCTTTAAAAAAGGCAGATTAAACAATGTAAAAAAAAAAAAAGATGAATTTGGTTGTTCGTGAGACGGTTTTCTTACCTGAACATGCATGCACAGTGTTCCAAAAACGAGGAGCACTGCAGAATGCACAATGTACACAAAGACTTTCGGGTTGAAGAAGCCCGGTATGGGCTTGTCCAGTCCTTTCTTTGAACTCGTCTCCCAAAGTCCAAGTCTCAGACAGAGTTCTGAATTAGCTTGAAAGTAGGCATAAACAGCCACGATGCCAAGTGTAGCCATAGGCAAAGCCAAAATAAAGTTTGGTATTTGTCTGAGCTCAAAGTACCGGAGAAAGCCCACGTCCCAGTAAACATCCTGGATGTGTGAATACAGCAAAGGGAGGGGTCGCATACACCACAGAGGAGGGGGCCCGTTTTCATTAGGAACCCGGTAACTCCTCTTCTCGGCCAGTGACAGGAGGGAAGGGTGGATCTGCTCCAGGGAGGTGGACGGGGTGCAGAACGTCCTATAGCCATAGTACTGGAAAGCACAGAAGGGGAGGGCAATAACAGCCGTGCCTAAGAGAGAGGTCAGCAGGAGACGGAGGGTGACCCAGATGTAGCGCAGGACTTTACTGTAGCCTGTCATTGTCGTACGATAAACGCGGATCTGTGAAATGGCACGCAGTGCCGGGAGATAGAGCAGAAAGCCAATGTTAACCAGTCCGTTAGAGCGCGCTGCAGTGGCTATGCTGAGGGCCATGCAGGCTGTGAAGGTGAAGCCTTTCTCCAGCAGCAACAGACCGCCGTATGTGAGTGCAGCAAACAGACTCTCCGAGTACCCAGCTGTCATGAAAACATTGGCGGGCGTGATGCAGTACAGGAAGCTGGACAGCAGAGCCAGACGCCTGTCCTGCAGAACCGCTCTGCTGAGGGCGTACAGGGCCACCGCGCTCAGCAGGAAGAGGGCGCTGTTGCCCACGGCCACAGCCAGCAGCAGCCGCCCCCGCACGCTCAGCCAGCTGCTGAGGGGCCGCAGCAGCGTCTCCACCAGCCCGCGCAGCACCACGGGGAACAGCGGGAAAAACGCGAAGTTGTGCTCATACAAGTATCCTCTCTCTGCAATGAAGAGGTAGTGCTCCGCATCCCAGTGTGAGAGGCCACCGAACAGCCACTCCACCACTGAGTCCAGGTACAAGTGCTCCTCTGTCCGAGGCGGCCTGAAGGCGTCCGCGTCATGGTCAGGGATTGCCGCATTCAGAACAGCCTGGAAAAGAACGGAAACAATAATGCCATCAAACACAACCGACCCGTTTATACGTATGCCATCAAACACAACCGACCCGTTTATACGTCACACGATATAATGACGTATTACGGCCAAACGTGACTGATAGAAATGCTCTAAACAAATAAAAGGCAATTAAACTTACCTGTAAAACAAGAGAGAGAACCCTGGTTAATGTGGCAAACTCCAGAACTGCTCTGACATCCATGGTCATTGATGAGACGGACTAAAGGTGGAGGAACCGGTTCGGTTCAGCCACGCGCACTTCCGCCGCTCTCACGAGGCACTTGGCGCTGAAACAGCCATACGACATTACTGCAAAACGATCCTGCCTGTGAGCATTCATTACCTCCAGGACATTGGTCTTCAAGCGGTTATTGATTGTGGCTCAGCAGTAATCTTTTTGTCCTCATCCTGCCGCAGGATGCAGCCTTTCTCGTTTACTTCCGTTGTAGTGACTTCAAAATAAAAGCTCAGCTCATGGGCTGAAATCCTTCCGTGAAAAAAATAAAAACAACGTTAACAAACGTAGCGTTTACGTTTTTTAGTGTTTACTAGGATTATTTTTCTTCAGGTTGTGAAATATTTATTTTCAACTTTTTATTTTATCTCCTGCAGGGGGCGCTGGATACAACTGGTGATTTCAGACACATCGTTGTCGCCTCCCCAATAAATAATGGTGTTCAACACTTGTTTGATCATTTCCTGTGGTCTCTAGTATGAATGAATAATGCCTTGTAAGTCAGGCTCTGGGGAAGAAAAACACTGGTGCACAATTTTCAGGAATGAGAAGAGCCACATTGCAGGTTAGCTTCAGATGAAAGAAGTTGGACTCTTATTTCCTGATATTTGGACATTTTGCCTTGGACTGGATAACAGCAACACAACTCTACGACTGACTAGCAACGTGGATTTTTTAAATTATCTCCAAATAACACAAACCTGGAGGAGTTCTGCTGCGTGGTGGAGTTGCTAATACTAACGGTTAGCTTCTACAAGCCGAGACGTTCTCTGCTGTTTCCTGGACACGAGAACAGACCCGTCAGGAGCCAAGATGGGTGAGTCCATGAATGTTAAGTGACAGTGTGACGTAGATCTGTCAGGTTTTTCTAATCCTGGAGTTTCACATCTATTTCCTGTCAGAAGTTAATGCAGGAGATAGGTGTAGGAGACTACTTTCATGTTCAACCTGCATGAAACACGCAGAGTGACCGATTATATTCACAAATATTAATATGATTCACACCTTACAAAAAATAGTATTTCATGGTAATTTTAACTCCCCCACAGACTTTTATAAACACTTAAAATGTTTTAATTCTCTACGTTAATAAGATGTTCTATATCTATCTTCGTTTGTTCGTCCTTTAGGAGAAATGAAAAGCAAATGATTGCTTTGGTTGCAGTAACACTGCTTTTCTTGTGTAATGTAATAATCGGTGTACTCTACAATTTCAGATCTCATGTTATACATCCTCTTGGATATTAGTGCTGTTATGCTTTTGTAACTTTGCAGCAACTTCACTGGAAAAAAAAGGTCAAATTAAAACAGAAAATCTATGCAGTGTAAATTCTTAATTTCCCCTCCGACAAGAACTAAACATCCCAAAGGAACAAAAACCATCAAACAGCTTAGGAAGATTTGATGTACATTTATTCTTACCACGTGGAACATATAGTATAAAGATTTCATACTGAATAAATGATATTCCTTGAGCCAAAAAAAGGGGGAAGGGGAGGAATTTACATGTTGTCTTAGCTACATAGTCTGAAATACAAATATGCAGAGTCCATGACTGGAGAAAATTTGTCAAATGTGTACTTCATCTAGTTTATTTTTGTTTGTACCAGGATATTACAAGTTTGAGTTGTGTGTGTCTGCCATACTACGGGGCTGTGAAGAGACCAGAGGTGAGGGCCTAATATTGGTGGGGTCTGGAGGTCGAGGAAAAGCTAACACGTTAGCCTCCATCTCAAGTGTGAGAATAGTGACACAGACAGAGACAGACACAGAGGAAGGAAGTATAATGTACAACATTATATATACACCACAGCAAAGCTGTATCTGAAGTTGAAAACCAGTCCTAAGAGGTGATTTCTTTTCATAAGGGTATTCATACAATCAAGGGATAAGAGGAGGTAAGGGTGTTGTAGGTTCTTGATACTTTGGGGAAGAAAGCCATTTTCTGTTTAACACCAAACTAAAATGACCTCAAAACTCTAGAGCTGCATCATCAGCTTCTGTGAGAAACAAGTTTTACAGAATGCTTACACTTCAAGAGCAGTACGGTACAGAAAATGTCCTACAATCTACTGCACACTGCACAGGCCTCCCCGGTGAAGGTGTTTATCGACAGCACTGTCGGGCTGACTGGTGAGGATCCAGCTACAGCAACTAAAACCAGTAGGTCACTTGTCAGTCTGCGTCACCTCCGTTACAGACTCACTGTGCCCTCACAGGGAGAGCTAGGGCACACTGTGTCTCCCAAACTCACTGTAAACGAAACAGCAACTTTGGTTACAGTTTTTGTTTTTCAGCTATTTGTTTATTCATTTATTTATCTTTATTAAAAAGTACTTTCTCCCTCACCCCTCCCCGACCCAAGTGCGGCACAGTCTCCCAACATCGGTGCTCTGCTGTGTCGTCCAGTTGGCATTGTAAGTAGTCTTTGTCGGCGTGGCGATCCACCGTCCATCTGTGACGGCCCTCCCCGAGGAAGGCTGGCCGGTGGAGGGCGCACAGAACGTACTCTGAAGGATTTTCATAAATTAAAGCCAGTCTTTTGAACTTTCCTCGCCCTGTTTTGGACACAAGCACAAGCCAGATTTACCGGGGGAGGGGGGATTGGGAAAAATCCCCTTGCTCAAGAAGTGGAGCCACAGCTCCCCATAGCTGTCATGACTGGCCGATCAGAAAGAGTACATCACAGATAACATGAGACACCAGCGAGTTCATTAGCGGAGACACGGACAGGTCGAGTAGTCGGGATTCGTGTAGTGTGAACTCTGAGTGGTTCTCCTCCACCTTGGATAGGGCGAGCAGGGCCCGGGCGGCTCGCCGCATCATGTCCGGGCTGGTGGGCTCGAAGGGCATTCCTTGTAGGTGCAGAAGAGAGCTCTGGCTCTGTTGAAGCTGTGTGGCAGCCAGACTGTCTTCCAGGAAGCCGAGCAAATTGCCCACACTGCCTTTCTGAACAGCGATTGCTCGGGCTGCCATTGTGTCACCCTGGGCCAAGTTGGCAAGTAAAACTACGGCCATCTCCCTGCAGACCGCAACCTTCCGGTCACCGATTAACCGCACCAGGTTCCCATAGAGCTTCTCTAATCGACCGAAGGGTGGCGTGGCCAAGATGAGGTCCACGTTGTTGTCTTGGATGCTTAGCTTGCTTAACGTCTCCAGAACCAGTCTCTGGGGCGACAAAGAACTATGGGGTCCCAGGGTAGGGAACGGGTCCTGGGCCTCTGCTGAAGGACAGACCGCCCAGTGCAGAAGGCCATCCAGCAGGGGCAAGCAGATGCTTTCTGAGTAGAGAGAGAGGTCTAGTTGGCCTGAAATGTTTGCCAATGTGACCAACGTGTTTTCTCTCAGAAGCTCCAAGCAGTCCCACCACCACTCATCCTTCTGGCCCATTCCCTCTTCTGAATCCTCGTCTTTTTCATAGGTGAGGGGGGCCTGTTTGCGCTCAGGGTGCCAGTGGTGCAAAAGAATCAATCGCCCGAGCATTAGCAGCAGCCCAGGGTGTTTGGACATTTCGTGGTCATTTCCCGGCACAAAGGAGAGGCTGCGGATAATATTTGAGACACAAACGCAGCGGCGCGCTAATGAATCCTGCCAGGTGGCCAGTGTAACAAGCGGCCCTTCATCCTTACTGTGGGGCTCATCCTCCAGTATGGTACCAGACGGCTGTGCCTTTTGGGCTAAAACACTTCCAGAGGAAAGAACGGGTCTATTCTCCTGATTACTCGTAGGACCTCCTACAGCAAGCTTTGCGTCTGAATCTGATTGCCTCTCCTCGTCGCTGCTCCCTACGGAGCCATTTTTCTCCGAGTCTGTCTGTTTCTGTCCCTCTTCTTCTTCTTCTTCAGGTTTCGTATTTTCCTCCTCAGTAGGTAAACCGTTTTCCCGTACGTCCCCTTCTGGGACCCGCCGCATCAGTAGAGCTGTAGACAAAGGTATTCGTTCTCGTGATTCCAAGAAGTCTTTGCGTGGCTCAAAGAGAGTCTGGATGTGTTCTGTTGAGTCTCCACCTCCAGCGCTCCAGTGAAGCAGCCCACTGTCAAACTCTTGCACTTTGCCGTGATTTTTGGACTGGGCAGCCACAAACGGGTCCTTCTTTCGTACCACCTTCAGGGGAAACTTGTCAAACTTGCTGGCCTGTTTGGGTTTGTCATGGGCAGGTAAGGATAGCGATGAAGCCGCCTGGTCAGATAAAGAAACTTTGCTCTTCCTTTCGTCGTCTTCCGTCTTCCCATCTCGACCCCGAGAGCACTGCACTTGATGCTCCTCCTCTTTCACATGAGGTGGTCGCACAGTTTCCTCCTCATCTTCATCATCCGCTTCCTCCTGTTCCACATCCTCAAGATGTTGTTCATCTACTTCCATGCTGTCCAAGTCTTGCTTCAAGGCATCCGGATCAAGCAGCGTCCGCTGGCCTGGGTCTCCAACTTCATACTCTCGCAGAATGCCAAAGATTTCAATGAGGCAACGCCTGAAATACTCAACCACCAACTCCAGCAGACCAGGCAGCTGTGTCAAAAACACAAGTAGGTCAAATATGAGACGAGATCAACACGGTGACGTATCACCATGAAAGGAATCGACATTACGCCCTACCGTGTTGAGATCGAAGGTGGCGATGCTGTTGTCATCATACAGGAGGATGTTGATGGTATCTAGAGCCCATGTACTTTCAGCCAGTAAACCAGACTTTAATGACATCATGACTCTCCAGGCCTCTGGAGTTCCTAGATCATGAGAGAAAAACATATCACCAAGTACAACGACAAGTTAGATTAACAAACAAACAAACAAACAAACAAACAAACAGAACTGTGGTTAGAACAAATCTGGATTTCTAATTTCTGATCTTACCGATTTCTTTCAAGGTGAGTCTTCGTCGTGGTTTGAGAACAGGAAGTGAAGCTTCCACAGAGCCAGGGGGAAAAGGCATGTCTCTCCTTATTAGAGGCGACTGCACAGGAGGCGGAACTACATGGGATGCAGGCACCGGGGGTCCGGCCTTCTGCATCTTCATTACTCCGTGGATGAAGGGAGATTTATTAGGCGATGTCCGGTTTTCCAGGGGGCGGGGTATGGACGCCGGGCTGGGCACCTGTGGAATGTGGTTCTGCACACCCTGAGGGGGCTGGTAGTTGGACTGAACTGAACGGGGCATAGGCTGTCCAGGCCCAGCTGGACCGTAAGAAGGCTGCCGAGGGCCTATTTGACCCCCCCACTGGCCATCGTGATTCATGCGTTGTTCTGATGACATCATATCCTCTGAGCGGTTCATAGCAGGATACCCGGGACCGTGTGGTTGGCCACCAGGACCACCCTGCCGGTTAGGGTAGCTCTGATAGTTAATGTCTCGAGGCCCTTGCCACATGCCGCCCTGAGCACCCTCAGCACCTGGCTGCATCATCTGAGGGGGCATGTTGGGCTGCGCATTTGGCCCGGAGGCTCCTTGCATTCGTTCACGACCAAAGGGAAATGGGAATTGATTGCCGGGTCCGGGGGGACGGCGGTCAGGGCCAGGGTACGGCCCGCTCCCTACGCTGTACTGATTGAATGACTCCTGCTGTCCCGAAGGAGGTGCAGAGGCGCCACCTTGCTGCTGCTGCTGTGGTGCTTGCTGCCCTCCGGGGAAGGAACCGCTGTACTCCGTCTCATGACGTTTTGATGGAGGGAACACTCCTTCTATGGAACGTTTGTAACTCTAGACAATAAAACGCAGAATTAAATGTATTACACAAATACTCAAAACAACTCTACAGACTAAATTTAAGTTAAAACATATTCTAA
>SSNQ01034597.1:346144-401302 GCA_006942095.1 Nothobranchius kuhntae | reverse complement strand
TCTGATAGTTAATGTCTCGAGGCCCTTGCCACATGCCGCCCTGAGCACCCTCAGCACCTGGCTGCATCATCTGAGGGGGCATGTTGGGCTGCGCATTTGGCCCGGAGGCTCCTTGCATTCGTTCACGACCAAAGGGAAATGGGAATTGATTGCCGGGTCCGGGGGGACGGCGGTCAGGGCCAGGGTACGGCCCGCTCCCTACGCTGTACTGATTGAATGACTCCTGCTGTCCCGAAGGAGGTGCAGAGGCGCCACCTTGCTGCTGCTGCTGTGGTGCTTGCTGCCCTCCGGGGAAGGAACCGCTGTACTCCGTCTCATGACGTTTTGATGGAGGGAACACTCCTTCTATGGAACGTTTGTAACTCTAGACAATAAAACGCAGAATTAAATGTATTACACAAATACTCAAAACAACTCTACAGACTAAATTTAAGTTAAAACATATTCTAAAGTTTCCTAATCATTAAAATGGTGTGTACATTTTAACTTCTAGGCACTTTAGACATAAAAACTCGGACTGGATCTGAGCCCAGCCTAAAGCTGATGTGGTGCAGATGGATCATTTACCTGCTGAGGGTAACTTCCAGGCTGCTGGTTTGGGTAGGGGCCAGTAGAGGGCGTCCCCTGCCCGGGATACTGATTACCATAGGAATCATGCCTGCACATGTTAATAATAAGCAGTTAGAACCAGCCTTCTGATGTCCAGAAGCATCCACGCTAGACCAGAAGAAACTTAATGTGTAAACACTTTTGTTGTACCAAGATTAGATTTTTCCAAATAATAAACGTTTAGGTAGAAAATATAAACAACTTTTTTTTCCTTCAGTTATTCGCCGTCAGAATTTTTAATTCCAATGACAATTTGGATCAAATAAAAACCGTCCATCTTAATTTATTAAAGTCAAATAAAATTGTCAGTTTAGACTAGAGCTAATGTTTTCATATCGAGACAACGACCACCAAAATGTAACGCGCCCCGAATTTTGACGTTTGTCACAAACCCGACGAGTTTCCACTTCTAACGCTTTTAAATTGACCAAATGAAAGTAATCCTTTTTCATTTACAGACAGCTGAAGTGGGGGAAGGCTGTGTGGAGGACTGACCGTGGCTGCTGTGGCGGAAAGCGGTTTGGTGAATACATCCCAGCGTCGGCGTTGGCGGGCATCATCGGGTTTGGTTGAGGAGCACCTGATCCCATGTTAGCCTCGGGGCCCATCCCCTGCTCCGGTCTAGAGGAGGTGACAGAAAACTCGTGAATTTTTTTTTTAAGTAAAATATTTTACTACTAGAGGTGGGAAAAATGATCGATTCTAAGATGCATCGCGATTCAGCCGTGCATGATTCTGCATCGATGCAGCAACGTGACATAATGAGATTCTCTCCCTATGTCTATGTCGGGGGTCGGCAACCGCGGCTCTGGAGGCGCATGCGGCTCTTCCATCCATCTGATGCGGCTCTCTGTGCTTATAAAATAATGAATGGATATTTAAATAAAAAGCTTTATATTTTACTGCATTAATTTTACATCTGTATGCCAATTCTAAATGTAAAGATTGTCTGCGTAAACCTGAACAGGTCCAACCCGGTCTTACTGTGAGACCGGGTTGACGCGTCATGCTTGTGCGTAATCATAGGCGTGTTCTGAGCTGACGAGGACGTTAGATTCTGGGATTCTCCTCAGATCCTGGATGTGTCGCCACATTGGAGACAGGAACAAGCACTATTCAGCCAAAGTTTCATAATCAGGGAACATTTTCTAAGTGACAAGTCTCTCTTCAGTCGGAGGAATCTTCCTGCGCTTTGGTTCTGCGACGTGCTCCAAGCCCCTCTCCACATCTTCAGCTCACTGTGCGCCGTACGTACGCGCTGACAGTGAGCTGCGCTGAGCTCCGTGTCCAGCTCAGATGGGAATCTTTTCTTAAGTGATTTAGCTACATCTGCGATGTGCGAAACGAATAAAGTGTCAGTTCGTCTGCATGCGTCGGGGTCTTTCTATTCTTTCTCCGTCAAAATAAACGGTCAAATACGGGAACTATCCGGTCAACACAACACAAGCCCTGCTTTTAACTGTTCTGTTTTCTTGTGAAAATTGTTGCAAAGAGATATAATTTAACTTGATTAACACCAGAGCCAGGCGCACTGCACCGTTATCTCCGTCACTGTAAATGAGGGAAAAACAAAATGATCGGATCCTTTTCTGACCTTCCCCACCTACAAAGTTTAATTACAACAATCAAACGTGACAGAGCCTGGATTTGTATTCTGAACAGTCTAAACATGTTTTAAAAAGAAACGTATGACAAAAGTGGCACCTGCTCAGTAAAACCACCAACAGGGTGAAAAATATCTAAATATTGTGGGCAGAGACGGGCTACAACTTCTGGATCCACTTTATATAAATCGTTTTATTGATTATCTTCTTATGAAAGATAACTTTGACGTACACGAGCGACCGGTACCGGCTGCTGTCTGAGGGTAGGCCCCGCCCACAACGCCGCGGCTGCTGCAGTGTTTTCTTTACTGTGGGAAACGGGTAATAATGGCTCTTTGATGGGAACAGGTTGCCGACTCCTGGTCTATGTCTATGCGAGGACAATAAAATTTTGAGGTTTTATAATTACTTCTGGGGGCAGAGTTGCAATGGCATGCGCACTGCGTTGTCCTAGAAGCAATTGGACAGGGATACAGGGCCAACATTACCAGTAATCAAAGATGTACCCGTTACATTTAAATCGGATGTCTGGGCTAATTTCGGTTTTGGGATCCTGGATGTGAAAGAATCACTTAACACAGTATTTGTTTACTATTTTTATGTTCAGTAGTATTCTATCTTAAAGCTGCTCTACCGAAAACATTATTTCTTGAATTATTTAAGTAATTATGGGCAGCACACTTTAAAAATTATTGCTCACTATAGTGAATAGATGAATGTTCTGTTTTTCAGGGATTTCTAAATCAAAAAGAAATTGAAAACTATTCTACTGCTTTTATTAAGTAATGAAAATTTTTGTGTGAAGAATCGTGATGCATTTCAGACTCAAATCGAATCGTTAGGCAGATAATCGGAATCGGATCGAATCGTGAGGCAGGTAGAGATGCACACCACTACTTACTACACAGAGTATTACGAGCTCAACATCAGCAGCAAAAGGCAAACAAAGGTTTGAATACATTCTTTCATCATTTACATTTCTATTGACTGATGCTCTTTTTCTCTCTCATTAAACACAACTAGCCCTGCCAGTCAGGGGAACATGAAGGGAGTGAATAATTCCATTAAAGGTGCAATATGTAAGAATAATGAGAATTTTACAGTGAGAAAATCCCATAAGAGTTTATTGTTTCAGTCAGACTTATTTAGCGCTTTTAAGGTCACTCAAAGACGCTTTACAAACACGGGAAAAATGACACTAATAAATACGAGCAGCCCGCTGCAGAGGATGTTAGGGGAAGGCCAGTTTGATAAGGGGAGTTTTGAGGAGTGCTTTAAAGGTGTGGAGGGACCTGATAGTTGGGGCGGCGGTGACTAAGGCCGGGGACACACCGGCCGCCGAAGCGCCGGGAAGCTAAGCGCTCACGAGATTCGGCCGCTGCTCGCTGCTCCTCAGTTCAGACCAGACGCTTGTTTCTCCGCTCGAGGCGCGCCTCCTAGTTTTTCTTTTAACCACTTGGTGTCCTCCATTTCCTCTCTGCCTTTTCTCTGCTCTTTTCCTCCACTGGCTCCCGGTAGAATTTAGAATACAGTTTAAAGTTTTAGTGCTGACCTATAGAGCTCTTAACAACCAGGCTCCAAGCTATTTATCTGAGCTTTTATCCCCACACACCACTTCACGGAACCTCCGATCCACATCTGAAAACCGCCTGGCTGTTCCTCGAACCAGACTAAAAACCAAAGGGGACAGGGCCTTTCAGTCTATTGCCCCCAGACTTTGGAACAGTCTACCTTCAAATCTCCGTCTCTTGAAATCTGTAGAGGTCTTCAAAAAACATCTTAAAACTCACCTTTTCATCCAGGCGTTCCCCCGCTAAATATTCTAAAAGATGGCTTTGTTCTTGTTCACACCTTGACTTTGTTTTTACTCCTGATTTTGGTTACTACTACTGTCTGTGTGTCTGTGTGTCTGTGTGTCTGTGTGTCTGTGTGTCTGTGTGTCTGTGTGTCTGTGTGTCTGTGTGTGTGTGTGTGTGTGTGTGGGAGTGGGGGTGGGTGTGTGTGTGTGTGTGTGTGTGTGTGTGTGTGTGTGTGTGTGTGTGTGTGTGTGTGTGTGTGTGTGTCTGTGTGTCTGTGTGTCTGTGTGTCTGTGTGTGTGTGTGTGTGTGTGTGTGTGTGTGTGTGTGTGTGTGTGTGTGTGTGTGTGTGTGTGTGTGTGTGTGTGTGTGTGTGTGTGTGTGTGTGTGTGTGTGTGTGTTTGGGGGGGTGGGGGGGGGTGTGTGTGGGGTGTGTTGTGTGTGTGTGTGTGTGTGTGTGTGTGTGTGTGTGTGTGTGTGTGTGTGTGTGTGTGTGTGTGTGTGTGTGTGTGTGTGTGTGTGTGTGTGTGTGTGTGTGTACCTATGGTGTGAACCAGTTGTTAATAGCTGGCCTACGACTTTCTGCCTCTCTGTCCTGTTTGCTCCGGTTGAAAGACACCCAAAACAGCACCCCCTTCACGTGGTCACACACACACAGCGAACGTGTGTGTGGTTTTTATGCAGTGTCTGTTTACGAACACATTTGACTATCGCGGATTTGTATTTTGAAATGCTTTATTTTGTTACATTTACCGGTCTGCCTCTTATGTCTAGGTTTGACTTCCTGTCAGAATTAACGCGGTCCACCCGCGGCTCGCGAAAAAAATAGAGCAGACGCCGAAACGATTGCTGCACGGCGCGGGCCCGGCGTGCGGCGCTTCAGCGGCCCATGTGATCTATAGAATAGGATAACAAGGGTGCCGAATGAAGGCGGTCCCCTTTTCGCGGCGCTTCGGCGGCCGGTGTGTCCCCGGCGTAAGGCTTGATCTCCCAGGGTGTGGTATGGAGTACATAAGGGAGAAAGAAGATTGGAGTCGGCCGAACGGAGGCTGCGAGCAGGAGAACGACGGTGAAGGTTGGTTAGATTGGGAGGGGGGGGGCAAGGTTATAGATTTATAGGTGATGAGGGGCAGTTTGTACTGACTCCGGTATTGAACTGAGAGCCAGTGGAGTAAAACCAAATCAGTTCTTTACACCGTTCTTTAACTCTCACCTCCTGTCGTAGCCTGGTGCATAAGGATACTGCTGCCGGGGCCCCATCGGCATTGTGCCCATGGCCCCAGGTGGTCCTCTGTTGAATGGAGGCTGTTGCTGTGGTGGCTGCTGCTGCTGGTCACCCACCATGCTGTTGGGACCCTGGTTGGCAGGTAGAAACTGCTCCCCCACTGCAAACACATTCAGTTACAGAACACTCGGATCCGGCCTCTTAGCGCTAGACTTAACCGAGTTTGTTCGGTGCTCCCACCTTTCCGCATGTTACTAAAGGGGTCCTTGTTGGGTTCGTAGGGACCCATGCGGCCTTGCATGTCCGGTGTGCTCATGCCAGACGGGTAGGTTGCGTTGGGGGTCATGTTCTTCCTGGGGAAGGCAGGGTCGTTGCCATCGGAGAAGGGATCCTGCAGGTTCACGCTGCTCCTAGAACAGACAAAAATGTTAAGTTTACAACTCGTGGTGTTTGGAACAAGTTAAGCTTGGTGAGGTAAATCTGTGGGAATCACCTGGACCCAGGTGGCATGGGGGGCATTTGTGTGTGAGGAGTGGAGGCTGGAGTGGGCGGTTTAAGGTCCCCCCCCTCAGCCATGGAACTGCTCGTGGACTGGGGTGTCTGAGGACCCTGCAGAGAGCCCGACCCAGCTGTGGAGCAGAGGGACGCTTCAGTGTGAAACAAGAGGGGAGCAAACAGACACGGTTCATGTCTTTAATCAGGAAACGAGTCGTTTTTAGAGCAAGGCAACGAAAAGAGGAGTGAGGCTCTAACCTGGTGAGGGCGGCTGCACCTTAGCTGCCTGGTTCTTCTTGTTGTCTGTGAAAATCTCTGGGGGAGGGTCTTCACCACGCTCAATTTTACACTCAAAGGCGTACAGACACTGGATGTACTGTTTTTTCAAAGAACTGGCAGCACTGCTGGATGTGCCCACATTCAGAGCAGTGGCCAGATCACGCCACTTCTTATTCTTATTCACCTGTAGCAAACGCAAAATCACATCATCAGAAAATAACTACGGTCAAACCGCTCGGGGTGGGAATCTCTGGAACCCATCACGGTGTCTAAACACAATATTAACCTGCGTCATTCCCCCGATCTCCTTCACGGACATATACAACCGGAAGAGGTCGAGGGGCTTGCGTCCGACGGCCGGCAGGTTGGTCATGCCCATGGCTTTCTCTTCAACGAAAGCCAAGTAACGGTCGACCCAAAGCTTCCTGTCGGGCTCTGGTCCCAGCTCATACAGGCGTGTGATCTTCTCACTTGTGGTCGTGGAAGAGTTGGACTTCTGTTTCGTGAAAAGAAAATAAAACAAGAGAATCCAAAAAGGCTCAACCAGCCGTGCTTCAGGTGTCGCTGAAAGTGAGTTACCTTAGATTTGGATTCTGGTTTGGGAGTTCCACTGCCATCCACCTTGTTATTCATCTTATTGTTCATCTCTGGACTTGCAGCCATCCCTACTCAACAAGGAAAATGAGTGGAATCAGCCGTCAGGTAACCACAAACAAAAACAAGCCCTCGGTCACACCAGCGTAACTCACCGCTTGTGTTGTTGGCCATGTTTGGCCCCATGGGATAGGGTGAGCCACCTGGAGTGTTCATCATTCCAGGCATGCTGTTCATTGGTTGGCCGTATGGTGGCCCAGAACCCATCATGCCTTGAGACATATTGGGATAACCGGGCATCCTGGAAGAAGGACATCGGGTAACTGAGTAGAGCCGTGTGCAAAGACACGCCCACACCAGGGTCAGCTGTGAGCTCACCTGTTGAGCATGGAGTTGGAGGAAGGATGCTGCATGGCCGTCGGGTCCTGGGGCTTTCTGTTCATTCCTGGAGGCGGGCACATTCCTGAGCCTACCTGTGGAGGCATGTTGCCCATGTTAGGAGGCATGTTCGGCCCCATGTTGGGACCGTAAGGACGTGCGCCCATCTGATTAGGAGGCATCCTTCCTGGAGGCATGCCAGCGTATGGCGGCCCTCCACCCTGTCCTGCCATGGGGTTCATGGAGCCCATTGCTGGTCCTGGGTAGTTGGCGTTGGGCATGTTTCCATAAGCAGGCTGCCGGGGGTAACCTACTGATGATATCAAATAAAACACAAAGAAACACACGAGATCAAACTCAAAGAGGTCGCAAGGGCAGGAAATTTCCTGCTGCAGGACAAGAGATAGCGGCTCGCATTCATGAAGAAGTTAAAGCTGCTGCACTTCTTTAAAAAGCTGCAAGACAAACTTTTCCTTTCAGTCTGCTCGCAGAGAGAAGCGTGCACCGAGAGCCACAAGGCTTTGTCACGGTTTCGGCTCTGCTGGCAGGAGGCAGTGCTACATCAGCTGACTCTCTGCTTCACAGCTATAAATAGCCGCAGTAGAGTCAGAGGGAGGGACCAGCGATGTCACGGTCTTCATACCAGGCAGGGAAACGTACTCCACGGGGTTGTCTAATAGCTTATTTCCATAAGATCTCCCGAAATGCTTATAGAAATCTGTCAAACCGAGCGCCCTCTCTGTTGGTTTGTTACGAGACGATTCCATTACTTCTACAAAGTGAATGTTAAGTGCAAACCTTGGGGGCCGTACTGTCCTCCCTGCGGCCCATAGCCACTCATAGAGCTGTTCTGAAATGGCGCCATCCCGGGATGAATCTGTCCTCCGGAGGACTGGCGGGGCGACAGCGCAGAGGCTGACTGGGGGGAGCCATAGGGGGGCATCTGCGGGTTTCTGGGCATGAACCCTGGAACAAACAAAAACAGAGATGTCGCTTAAGACTGTAAAGCAAAAGCAAGCCGCTTCATCGCCGAGACCAGCAGCGCACCTCTGTCCTGCGCCATGGGGGACTGGCTCATGCCGGGGTGCAGGTTCCCATCGGAGTGCACGCTCGATGGTCTGGGAGGCATCTGGGTCCCTAAACGGGGACAACAGAGTTTGTTTAGTCTGGGTTCAACTTAATGAGTTTATTACTGTTATTCAGGTTTGAGGAAATAAAGAAGATCAATCACAAAAGGTTTAAAAGACGGTTTCTTTCACCACGCTGCAACACGCAGCGTAGCCAAGTGTCTTCTCTCTGAACCACCAGCGTGTATTTCATTTACTCAACCGCATGTTTGCTCGTGTAAATGATCAGAGGCGGCTGACAAACTGGGAATCCGAGTTTTTCTGACTATCTGGGATTTGACTCGTTTGTTTTTCTCAGTACTACACTTTGTTGTTTTTACTTTTGCATCCAGTTTTATTGTAGAATCTGCTTAACAAGTGATGTTCAATTAAGTTCTCATGATGCACCGTATCCTTTAAATCCATGCCCGCTTGTTTTTCTGTCTCCCGACACCGACAGGGTGTTCTCCTTTTAGGTGCCACGCAGACCTCAGGTTTCCAGATGACTTGTTTAAAGTGTCGGTGAGAATAGCTAGACGTTCCAGAAGAGCAGGAACACATCACAAACCTATAAACGCAAACTCTAGACGAGCTCTAAAGGAACTCTCCAGACACATCTGAAAAATAATATAAAATACTCTAAAAAGTCCCAAATGCAGCTCAAACATGTACGTTATCCAAACACACGTTGTTGAACCAAACTCGGCTGAAGTAAAAACATCTGCTTCATCAGGCCGTTCTCCAGATAACACCACAGCGATGCCCAAACAATGAAGAATAACAGAATAAATGACAAAAACTAAAACACCTTTTTCCAATTTTCAACAACATCAACTGATGAAGTCATGATTAATGTGTTCGATCCACTTGAAAGCCCCAGTAACAACACGCAGCTGAGGCCTGGGGTGTTAACGTCCAGTAGCTATTGGCTCACCTGGCATGTTGGCGGGTGATAGTGGTCCTGTTCGGGGCGTGCTGGCGCTGGCTGGGGAGCCGGCAGGGGAAGGAGAGGGCCCTCGGATGCCTGGGAGATGGGGGGATGTGTGAGGGGAGAAGGGCGACTGAGCGGGGTTACTCTGCTCGCCCTGGCTGCTCGACACACCCGATGTGCTCACGCCGGGACTCAGGGCGCCCTCTGGCCCCTCTGTGCCTGTGGGCAGGTCGTCAATGGACCCTGATAGGTCCTGCAAACACCAACAGGAAGACACGGTCAACACCAGTCAGAGACTTACACAAAGGTTGTGCCGGCTGAAGCGTTCTGATTTCCAGGTGGTATTACACGATCCACTTCAAGCGTGGGCTCCAACAGCGTGATGTAATTCCTTCTGTGTGTGCTAGGACATGAGTGGCATAGATTCAAACACACACACACACACATATCCCCGGAGGCCTTTGTCCTTATTTATCCTTTTCACTGAGAAAGTGAGTGTGCATTATTGCCAGAGGTTGTCATGGTTACGAAGGTTTGTAGGATGTAAGCAGCAGAGTCAGCATGAAGCAGCAGCTGAGCCACGTGATGTCAGAGCTTCTCTAACAGTTAACCCTCCAGAGGAAAACAGTCGGTTCAACTTATTACAACTTTATTTTAAGCCACGTAGCATTAAGCTAGTCACGCCGGGCTGGTCTAAGGTGTTCTCTGAGGAAACACAAAGTGACTCTAGATGAAAGGTTTTCACAACCAACGTTCTCCTGAATACTGATAAACGAGCAAAGACGAGGGGAGGTCCGTCTGCTTCAGGTGTCGTAAACCTAAAGCCGACAAGACACTCATATTTTCCAGTGGCATTCTCGTGTACTTGTTCAAATCAACCACCTCAGTGCAGCTCCACAGATTCTTACTTTTTCTCCGTCACAAACAAAAACAACGTTTTTGACTGACCGGAAGGCTGGATGGGCGGCCCTGACTGTCCTCTGGACCAGGTTTGGACTGGGTGGATGGAGGAGCGTTGGACTGAAACGAGTCCTGGGAGATCTCCTAACAAACAACCAGAAGAGTCAAACCACAGTAAAGGAACACCCTGGTGGATGAGTGTGGTCCCAACAGGGGGAGTACCTGCTGCTGGGGAGGAGGAAAGCGCTGATAAGGTGACTGCTGTGCTTGCTGCTGGGTGTTCTGAGGGTACGCTGCAGACTGCCCCTGTGGGTGTTGGCTGTGTCCCGGGGGCTGCTGTGGATGAGACGACGTCTGCTGTTGCTGTGTGGGGGGTTGCGGGGGGCCCTGTGTGGACCCTGGGTAGTTGGTTTGGCCTTGAGATCCGGGGGGAGCCTGGGAACTTGACTGTTGCGGGGTCTGACTGGGAGGCCCCTGCTGCTGGGCGTAGGGAGACTGGCTGGACTGTGGCGCTGACGCTTGAGAGTAGGGTGGCTGAGACTGGGGGGGGCCTTGAGACGGGCCTGGCAGTGGCCCCTGAGACTGTGGGGGCATGTGGGGCTGTTGATAGGCTGGTCCTCCTTGGTTGTGTGGAGCTGAAGTGGGAGGGTGGGGCTGCCCCGGGTAAGGCGACTGCCTTCCAGCTTGTCCAGGTGAGGGCTGGGGGTAAAGGGTTTGCTGCTGACCTGGGTGAGGAGTCTGGCCTGGCTGGTTGTAATACGGCGCCTGGCCCTGAGAGCTATACCCCCCTGGTCCCGGCTGTCCGTATGCTCCCATCTGAATAAAGTAAAACATCTAGACTCAAAACAGAAGAAAGAAAATCCAGGAAAAACAATCTAGATTTAAATTCAGATACCTGTGGACCATAAGGCATAGCACCCATGCCTCCTGGGGTACGCCCTTGCATTCCCACTGGGTATCGTTGAGGAGCTGGGGGGCCATAAGCCTGACCTGGGTACCCCGGCCCAGGTTGAGGACCTGCAGGAGGCCCCTGCTGTGACGGCTGGCTGTATGGACTGCCTGATCCATATGGCTGCCCTCTCATTTTTCCCATAGGATCCATGGGACCGGGAGGCTAGTTGTGGGAAAAACACAGCTCAATACTCACAAAATATAATTTAAAGTCATCCCCTTGCAAACATCTGGTCATTTCTGTTCAAATCCTCGGCTGTCGTTTGGATTCTGTTCAGAGCTCAACTGTGAAAACACTTCAGTGAATGGACAAACTGTGATCCCCCCCACCCCACCTTACTTCCCACGGTCATTACCCTGATTTTTTTTTTCACTTCACTTTGCCATAGTTTCGGAAGTCAGAGCTATATATATCTACTTTGGAATAGAGGGCAGTCTGCCCAATCCTAAACATATCCCAGCTGTGCTCCTGTTTTGAACTTGGTCCAAGTAGGTTTTTTTCTTCCCTCCCCACAAGAAGGCATTTTTGGCTTTGAATGAATGACACCAGACATAAGGGAGGTACTACAACAACAACAGCTTCAAAGACTGAAACGTACACATTCTCTAAAACCTCTGCAATGAGAGAAAAAACAGACCTCTGGTGTTACTTATAATCATTTCCCACGTGTGCACTTAGCTGAGTGCCGCACCGTCACTCTGCAACGCAACATGCCTTATGTGCCCAACTGTAAATCCAAGATAATGAGGTGAAATAAATAAACTCGGCACATGGCTAATCTGCATAAGACAAGAGAGGAAACTCCCTTGGTGGGTGAGAGATGGTGGACCGCTTTCTGATTGGCTTGTAGGGGGGAGGATGGGGGGGAATTCTTTAAGGTCAGACTTGTGTGGCATGCCAGACATAGCCGCCACACACCCTCCCAGACACAGGCCTGAGATTGTTGATGCTGTGTAACAAATAGTGAAAAGGGGGGGAATTTATTCAAGAAATACCAACAATGCAAGATCATAACATCCCTACAACCATTTATATTGTAAACAATTTATTTGTATCATATATAAAGATGCTCTAATATAACTATGACACGCTCTGAGGTTCAGTAAAATCTAAATGTTTATTAACGCACACCAGATAACACATTTGATCCCATCATTAATCAGTATTTACAATAATAAAAGACTTGAACCGAGAAGCTGAAAGACGCGTGTTGAGCTAATGCAGCGCGTTCTTATCAGCCACTGTTGCCTTGCATCACATGTAATTATAAATGGCCATGAGCAAGCGGATGACGAGCCAATCAGATCTCAGCTAGCGTGTTAACCCAAGACCAACTATCTCCTGGCTCTGACAGAGGATTTTTACCTCCACAATTCAAATCCCACTGCAATCTGCGACTCAGACGCTCATCAGGAAAAGCCGACTGTTGACGGGGTTGGCCCAGAAAACTCACCGCGGCGCGGCAGCGCATCTAATCAATACACGTTATCAAATATCTGGCAGTTTACGACCTTGAGTGACATCTCACGAGACAAATAAACAGTTTTAACCTGGCGTCCACGAGCCGTTCAGCTAACCGAGAAGGGCTCATTCGGCACGCGACGCATTCCTTCCGTCATGGCCACAAAATTACATCCCAGCAGACGACAAAACCGTACAAACGCTAGACGAGTAACATTGTCTTATAAATGCGAAAATAAACGTGTTATGCTTGCGTACTGAAGCCGCTTTAGTAACAAAAGGCAATGTAATCCCACTCTATAATAGAGTGCAGCAAAGATACATTAAAAAGAGCCGCAGCTCTTATTTTTTGCCCCCTTCTCAAAGTCGGGCCTTTCTTAGCCACCGGAACATCGTTTCTTCAACTTTTGTCTTACCCAGGCGCCGCTCTTTCGTCGTTATAGGCTTCAGTAAACACAATGAAGCGTCACATATTCAACGGTTTGTTATAAAGAGAAAAAAATACACACGACAGGCAGCCATTTTAGAGTCTTTGCGAACTAGTACCAGACAATGGCTGGCCTGCTACGTTGAGAACTAGCTAATAGTAAGAAGGAAGGAAACACGCTCGGGTCCTTGTTTTAGTAATAAATCTACTTTACCTGGCTTCTAGCGAGCGGTTGTCCAGCACTTCCCGGGCTCATTGGCGACGGGTGAAGGCTTCTTTGTTGCCAACTCGGGTTGCTCCCTCCGTACTCCGCTGGTCCCTTACTAGCTCCTTCCTGGCTACTGTAGTCGCCAGACGGGTAGTTTTGGTAACCCCTCGTAGCGCTGGGTGAAGTTAGGAGCTTGTTGAGAGTCGGCGTGGATGTTGGTTGAGGGTTCCCAATGTTATATCTCTGATTACTGTAAGATCCAGCCATCGCCGTGGGTCCTCCCGGTGGTGGCTGTTGCTTAGCTGGCTGCCCCCCAGCTGTCGGCGCTTGAGCGCTGCGAGGAGAGTTCATGGCGTACGCCTGGCCGGGATACGGAGTCCTGTTCGGGAATGGATTGTAATTATTAAACTGGTGGTTCGAAAAGCCATGTTCGTGTGAATTGGGTTGATACGGGTCCATCATGTTGCTCGACTGCACACCCGGACCCGCAGCTGCTGCCATGCCAGGGCTTTGTTGTCCGCCATATTGATGAAAAGCGGCCCGACCGTAGTGATGACTGTATCCGTAGGAAGGTGGGGGGAAAGCGGGACCGTGGTGATGCGCAAAACCGGGATGGTTATTTCCCTCCGGTCCTACGGAGTCATTCGGCGTATTATTGTTCACCCTGGGCGGGTTCCCATTCCCGTTCTTCATCTCAGGTTCCCCTCCTCCCCCTGCATTTCCACCATCAGTTCCGTCCTGCAGCTCCCCCCGGCCCGGCGATCCGCTGTCCAAACCCGTCTGCTTTTTGTCGGACTGCTTCTCTCCCGGACCCGAGTCTTCCTTTGGCACTCGATCCGGCTTTTTAAGTTCAGAAGGCGGGCTAGTGTTAAGAGTGGCGGCGCTGGCGACCTGAGCGGCCATGATATACCCCCCCACCACCACCTCTCTCCCTCTCTCGGCGAGTCAGTCACAATCAAACGCTAGCATTGAATATTAATAATTGTTTAGAACCAGTAATCCTTGTGTCGGTTCATTCCCACCCTTATTCCGGACCGAACCCGGTGGCCATCCCTCCGGTTCCGGCTCCGTAAATGGGTTAGAGAGATGATGGAGGCTCCATACAACGCGATGAGAAGCGACAGAAATTGTTGTGGGAGTTGTGTTACTGAGCCCGGGTAGAGGGAGCTAGCCCAACCAACACGAGGCTCCGCTACATACTGCCATTTTACCGAGCCGCGCGGACGGCGGCAAAACACGGAGCGGCTCCGCTCAGAGCCGGACTGGACCGTTTTCTCCAACTAAATCATGTTGGCTGTTTTTTTATGGAATATTTTCTATCTACGACAAGTATTTTTGTGTATTTAACTCAGAAGCAACACGAAAAGTAAAGACGCCATGGATTTTATGTATGCTGTTTATTTATGTAGAGAAGCTTTTTTCTATATGGATGTTTATCCCTTACATATAAACATCTAGAGGTGTTTATTACACCATATGAGACACGAAGCTCCTGGTAATTAAGTTGCCTACATAGGGACAAAAACACACAAATAAGCAGTTTTAATAGTCTGTGTGTCTTATTACCTGTGTTTTCATCATATCTCACTTTGTGCCTACTTGTTTTTCATTTTTGAATAAATTTTTGGTCACATTTTCTCTTATTTAAGCTCATTTTGAATTCCATGGCACAAAAAGATGGTGGGTGCTAATGTTTATTCCTGTCTGAAAGCATTCGAGGACCCACTGGACAGATTTTAATGAAACTCTCAAAATAGGATGACTTACCCAAATAAAGAGCTCACTCACCTTGTTAAACACAAATTTATTTTCATTTTTGTACACAAACATTTTGCATTCTAGATGTTGTTTAGCTGCCGTTTTTATTCCCCCCTCCAATTTATTCCGTTTGCACTAGAATACCCAAACAAAAGCTGGTTGATACTGTTGTGCATCATCATCTGCAATAAAGTTCTTCTATTTAAAATAACTCAAAATTTATGCTGAGCTAAAATGTGTGCTTTTAATCTGAGAGATTTTGCAATAACGTTAACCTCAACATTTGATAAAAGCAGCTACAACTTCCTCTTTTCTCAACACGAGCTGATCTCTATTTAAAACTCTGCCTTCAATACATATTCTGCCTTTAATTTGTACAATAATTGCACTTTTTCTTGCTCATATAGTTTTCTGTGTGGTTGGGCACTGTCTTAATTTATTTGTGTGAAATCAAATCATTCACATTACATTTGTAATTAAACTTAAAGAGCAAGTCACCCCCTGCCAGAGTCTTACTCCACTCCCACTTCCTGTTTGAAAAATGCAAAAAATGACTGGCAGACTGAAAGGGCGGAGCCACTAACAAATACACACACACAACATTGTGACCTCATAATGCACCAGCTGACATCATAGTGTACTTCTTGGCCTATAGCAATGGCAGATTAAATTTAAATGCAATGCAGAGTTTTTACCTGACAACTGTGCAACAATGACAGTTTAAGGCAGAATATTTAAATTTTAACTAAGATGCACTTAAGTGCCAAATGATTGACTGCATGTGTCTACTCATTTATATAGCTAATCAGCAAAAAAGGATTTGGGGGTGACTTGCTCTTTAAATAATAGCATTAATTTAATTCACGACAGCTTTTTATTGGAATTTTTTTAGTGATCTATGTCTGACAAACAAATGCTGAGAGCCTTTTAAAAATGTTCTGGACTTTCTAAACATCATTTTATTAAAAACCAAAGAAAGCTTGGGACTGTTTCTGGTTAAATGTCCCTGTCTTTGCTTGCTGGTGTTTCTGACAGCTATTTAGGCAGCACACACAGGTTTTTCCACGGCAGAGGGAGGAAGCCTTGCAGCATTACCAATGCACATTCCCTGTTCTTCCCTCCCCTGCCTGTCTGCTCTCCTCTACCACCCCCTCTCCTCTCTCCTCTGTCTGTATCTCACTCCGGCAGAAACACTCTCTGCTGAGCGTGGGGGGATGGGCGCTCTCAGCCTGCTAACATTAAACCAAACAGGGGGAGAAGAAGAGAGACTTTATCTAGCAGAAAGAACACACAAGGACAGTTTCAAAGTCTCCCAAGTGTTAGAAAAAATAAAAATGAACATTTGAGCTCCATTCGTCACAAGCAAAATGAGGCAGACGGTTTTTTTTCTTCACACACACACACACACACACACACACACACACACACACACACACACACACACACACACACACACACACACACACACACACACACACACAAGGGTGTGTGTACTGAATCGTGCAGGGTGGAATCAGAATGAAAAGTAAGCTCAGAGTTTTGGTTTGGTTTATTGTGGGAAATTAATACAATTTATTACAGGAGCTATTATAGTGTCTTATAATGTCATTAAATTGGTGTGTAAGTGGGCCAAGGCAGGATCTTTCGGTTTCTTTTCCTCACGCGCGCGCGCGCCGGCGCGAACCGTCTCCTGCTCTCTCTTTTCACACACAAACACACATCTATCTACCTCTAGGGGGGAAGGCAGGAAGTACCACCGATGAGGCATAGTCGATCACATGTACAAACATCGAAACACAATTTAACATTCTGCCTGACACACCCCCTAATACGCGCGCGCACACACACACACAGCTTTAAAGGCAGGAAGATGTCCACACCACACAGGGTTAATGTGATTTCCCACATCGGTGCAGGCCAGGCTCACAAACTGGATCACGCTTTTTATTTTAGTCAAACTGAAACACAGGAGAGAGACAGAGGAATAAAAATCGTACCAAGTGCATCTTTGATAAGTTTTATTAGCTGATGTAAGGTGTAAGTGTGGATTAACATTTTGCTTCAAATGAGTAAAGCCGCGTACAGGAAGAGCAGAAACAGGGTTTAATTTACAAAGAGAGAATATCTTCCATCCCAAAGAGCAGACACAGGCCCAGTTGTGCAGAAACACAGATTTAATGTGGCTTCCTCTCCCCGCCTGACTTCATTTTTCTGCTCTGGTTGTTTGAAAGAACCGGAACAGATTTTAGTGGATCAGGAAGGAGATGGTGAACGCGCCGGCGCCACCTGCTGGTCCGAACACAAACTACAGGCACGTGTCTCCTACCCAACTCTCAAATTGGGTTGATAAAATTACACATTCAATGGTTGTAGAATAAATATTGAAAAGACTCCGGTGACGCAAACGTAACGAGGCATTTAGACACATTCTGCAGCAAACACACTTGCTGTTAGATGAAAACCTGCATGCCAACGCTGAGAACCCACGTGTTCTTACAGAAATCCATCCTTTTAGTTATTTTACCCCAACACCTCTAAGATGCACACATCTCATGTTGCTTTCCACATTCATTACAAGTCTTTATTATTTCCTCATGCATCTGTTCTGATCTAATTGTTCACAGCTGCACAAATTAAAATGACAAAAATATTCTTTTTCATTTAAAGATGCTGAACATCTTTTTAAGCAAGTAGAAATACACAAACAACGAGACTACCTTAGAACATCTATTATAAAAAAACTGTTTCTGTATTTATTGTAGTAAAAGTAAAAAAACAAAACAAAAGCAAAGCCAAACTAATGGCGCTGCTTAACAAAGCTCAGCCGTTGCTCTCTTCTGCGTTCCTCGTTGTGGTTCCTCCGAAGTGTGGTGAAACTATTTTACTGAGCGGCAGCCAAATTTAGTTCCCGTCTATCCAGCTCTCTTGTACCGCGGCTATAAATTCAGGGCGGCCAAGAGCGATGTTGCCAAGTCTGAACAGGTAAGTCTGAGCTTTCTGTTTTAAAGCTGCATTATTTCCTCCTCCACAGTCTTTGCACTGGTTTCAACGTACTTCTCTTGCACACCAAGAGTACTGCAGGGTGGAATGTCAAGAAAAACCCAAACAAGATGAGTAAATGGTCTATTTATATAACTATGCTGGTAGGGTCATTAACTAATATGTCAGTGATGAAATAGAATCCTAATTAAGTGCTAAGTGGTAAAAGTGGCTTCAGGTCTGAAGTGAAAACAGATGAGTCATCAGAGTTGGGGAAAGGATACGAGCTGAACTGGAAGTCTGCTCCCACTGCAGCTGACATCATCACCTGCAGATTTCTCTCCTCCAAGTCACCAAAGCAGTAGCCGTTGGCCTTGTCCACCGCTCGCAAGACCTGAATCATGCTCTCTTTGTCCTGGAGAGAGAAAAAAAAAAAACAAAAGCACGTCATCTGGGATTTCCTCGTAAAAATTCTCTGAAACTATTTAAATTAGTCGACCAAAAACCTGACAAAATCCTGTTGGAGGTCATTTGTATTTGTTCTTTTCCTGATTTATAACAGCAGGTAATCTCAGTATCTGCTAAACTTTTCAAATCTAGTTTCATCTTAACCCAGTTGTGTTTATCTCCTTCCAAGGATTTCTGAAGCCTTCTTGGAAACGCGGTGACTCCACAGCCTCCCGTGTTTTTGTTAATCAAGGTTTGGTTCTGGGAGATAAGCTGCACACAACACCACAAGTAGTAAAGGTCTTTGACACAAGGTCAATCTTTTAAAAAAATATACTCTCAAGGTCAAACGGTAGGCTTTCTTGCTTTTTAAATCTGTGCTAAATACCTGAGGTTACCTAGGTAACAAGTGGCTGCATAGGCTGGCTGGGGCATTCCCATCCTCACCACTAGAGCCGTTGTGTCTATTGTGTGGGTCTCTTAAGAGCAGATCAAACAGTTTTCCAGTTAAAAAGTAATGTCAGGGACAAGTGTGGTGTTTTATGTTAACTGTCCGTTCCATCGGAGGATAATTGCTCCAATCTTCAGGTTCAAATGCTAAAAGCAATTCATGATGGTCTGGTTTGAACTGAGAAACAGGAGGTGAGTGACCTGTGATTTCTCTGAACTGTTAAAGAAAGCCAACGTCAGACCTTAAAGTGATTTCTCCGTCTTTGTAAGATCTACGAGCAAAAACGCACCAAAGAACTTGGTGCTCAGACCTCTGAGTGTACTAGAGCACCTTCGGTACAAAACTAATCTCAAATGAAATGCAAACGTACGTAATAAATATCCACTTGTGTGGTTTTACAGTTCAGGCAACAGGAAGCTGAAGTGTGAACCTTTAAAAAGCCACAACTGCACAACTAAAACCTGCAGTGATACCTGCACACTGAGAGGGACAAAGGAGACCAGGCTGTAATCTTGTATAACTTCGGCCAACTTCTCATTAAGACGGCGAAACTTTTTAAAGAACGGATCTGCAGCCAAGTGATCGAGGAGAAAGGTCAGGTCCAAAACTTCGGTGTAAAAATCCAGGTTGAAGGCTGTAAATAAGGACAATAAGTTCAATGCTTGGTTGTACAAGTTAGAAAACTATGCGTGCCATTCAAGAGAAACAAGTCATATTTATATTGTGTTTCCTGTTTATTTTTTATTTAGTTACAGCTAGCAGCTCTTGGTTTTACCTAGTTTTCCATACTGCTCGATCAAATCCATCTTAGAGAGGACATTGACGTGGGGCAGCTCCACGTGCAGCATGGTGGAAAGAGACGTGCACAGCACAGAGATGAACTTGGCTGGGTCAGCGCAGTAGTGAGAGTCCACAAGGTGCACCGCTGTCAGCTAAGGAGACGATTAGTGGAAAATCATCATCACCATCATGAGCATCTAGGGCGAAGAATGATCTCAACTTACCCTGAAATTCCACTTGGACAGCTGTGAGAAAATGTTCTTTACTGAATGTTGGTGTGTGTAAAGCTCCACCTGACCGGGACAGTCAAACAAAAAGTAACAGTCGCTGTATTGTGTCAGCTTGCTCTCCAGCCAGTCCAGGTTCGTCTCCACATACTCCATACAATAGAGAAGTCCCCCGTTGGGTCCAAGCTTCAGGTTCTCCATAACATCATCCAGAGTGACCAGATCTGAGATGTCCACCGCGCAGGAGCACGGTTTTCCTTCATTAGCTGGGTCCATGTTCACCACGACCACCTTGCGTCCCAGACTAGTTAGGAACTGCTGCATGCCCTGGCAGTAAGTGGTTTTACCTGAGCCCGGGGGTCCGATGACAACCTGACCGAAACGCAGTGGGGGCTTTCCTCCGGTCTCAGAGGTCATGGTTTAGAAATGCTCTCATCAGGCTGAAGGAGTTCACATCGGATGAGACCAGAAGATGTAAAAGGAACAACAACAACAAAAGACGTGCTGATGTGGCGTTAAAAAGGGCTCAGGTCAGTTTAGCTTCCCGCGTGAACGTTGTAACGCACTAAATGAGTTTAAAGCGAGTCGCTACACCCAACTAAGTTCTACAACTTTATAAACGTGCGACGGTTTGATCCAAAACACAACCTCAAACGAACAGAAATGCGCTGTAGCTGCACGGATTTGTTCATAAACACCAATGCGAGCCACACGTTGCGTACAAATGAATCAACACATAACAAATGTTAGCTTAAGCTAACAGGAAATATGTCCGGGTTAAAGGTCACGCTTGTCAAAATAAAAGCACTTTACGTAGCAGCGCTGCTCAAATGAAGAAACCCGGTTAATTTTGAGAGCACTTTAGTTTACTTTATCGCTACTTTGTATCACTTTATTATTTGCTCTAAACAATATTTGAATACAAAAAACAATGCTTGATGGAACATTAGGTTTCTCTGACTGAATTAATAAAAACGATTCGCAAACAATCAGAGTAAGTTAAAAATGCTTTAATACAAACTTGATACAAATATCAAACAGGTTAATATACAGATTTTATCAAACAGAACCAGTCATCTTTTTAAACCAATGACGCCCCCTGGTGTCCATCCTCTGTACTTCATGCTGGTGTTAGGTTGGCGTCTCAGTAAGGTGTCACCTTTATCAATGTCTTTAGGTTTATCGTACACTGTACATATGAGATGGTTTGTTTTGGCCTTTTTTAATGGATGCAATAACAGTTTTTCTCCATGATACCTGCAAGAAAACAAAACAAAACATCAGTATCTGATCGTTTTGTTTGCTCCCAGCTGTTGACTGATTGTGTTTCCGTGTTTTAACTGACCCAAAGCCTCTCTTGCATTTGGGATGTTGACCCTCATTCTCCAGAGCTTCAGAAATCCCAACCTGGCTGTCTCCCAGTCCCTCGCCATCTTTCCAGCCCTGCCTTTCCATTATGCGTCGACCAAAACCCTAAACCAAATAACATTTACTCTAAATTATTATTACAAAATAAAAAAATTCTCATCAAAAGAGCACACAAAAATGCAGAGAAATATTTGTGTGCACGCACCAAATCAGTGTAAATGAACTGATTCTGGATGTCAGGTGAATACTCAGCAATGACTGGTGAGGGGCGTTGCTGTAGGTGTGCGAGTGTGTTATGTCATGGTAAATAAAGGTTATGTCCATAGACGTGTGGGTATTTATGTAGGAATGTGGAAGTGGGGTGAGCTGGGGGATGCCATGTTTTGTTTTGTTGACCGTATTAAATGATCAAGGTTAACCTCCCACTACTTGTACCTGGTCAGTCTGTGTCTCAGTCTGATGAATGAATCGGGATTGAACGAAGAAAGAACGGATTAAATAAATAATGTTGGAAAGAAGTGGCTGGTATTATTGACCAGGCACGCGTCGGACAAACTGTTCCTCCAAGTTCAGCCCACAGTGGACCTCAAACACAACCACAACAGCATCTTGCCCTTACCTTAGAGAACCTCTCAAATCTTCCAATCGACTGATTGTGCCCTGATCCATCTTCAAGACCATCCCTAAGTCTCTTTTCATATCGCATGCTGACGTAGTCCCGAGCATCCATGTCTCCTCCATCTGAGAGACGAGGGTTAATGATACGGCTGCATCTACACACTGATTTTCTTTTAGGGTTTAAGCTGCCCACATACCTTTTTCATAGTAAACACTCATGTCAACATCCCAGTCGTCTGCCGTTTGCTCATCAAAATCTAGAAGGAAGAAAACACATGAAAATATGATTATTTAAAAACCCAAAGATAATAAGGCTGAAAAACCTATAAATTATAAAAGTACTAAAATAATAAGCATGCCTTTCATTTTTTCCAAGCATTGCTACAATGCACTCCGCCTGAGAGCCATTTTTTATAAAGCATGTCCTGCACCGTGCGCTACGGAGCTGGTGCAGCATGGGGGATCATCAAAACACAAAGGCTTTATTGTTAAAGAGCAAGTCACCCCTATCAGAGTCTAACTCCACTCCCACTTCATGTTTGAAAAATGCAATAAATGCAGATCGAGAGGGCGGAGCTGCTAACAAATACACACACACACACAGGCTCACGACAGCACTGTGACATCATAATGTACCAGTTTACATCATAGCATACCTCTTAGCCAATAGCAGTGGCAGATTTAAATTCAAATATAGTGCAGAGTTTTTACCTGACGACGGCACAACACGGCCAGTTTTAGGCAGAATATTTAAATTTTAACTAAGATGCAGTGAAGTGCCAAATTATTGACGACACGTGTCTGCAGCACGATTAGACACTCGTTTATTTAGTTTATCAGCAAAAAAAAGTTTATTTGGGGGTGACTTGCTCTTTAAAGGAATCTGTTTTAGCCGAGAAAGATCTAATGAAGATGCGCGACCTCCAGAGCCACGCTCTAAAAAAACGGTGCTAGCATGGCGAGTCAGACTGATCTGAATTTTTTAGCGTTACCTCCTTCTTCCTCTTCCTGCCAGTACTGAGCGTCTGTGTAGAACACCAGACCTGGACCTCCCTTCTCCCACTTCAACTCAATCTCTTCTTCATACAGTCTCTCCTTTGTTCTCTCCTGGCTCGTCACATCTTCATGCAGAGCCTCGTGGCGCTCCCATTCTTCACAGTAGTCATCATCCTGCAACCAATCACGCTTGATCAGACAACAGCAACTTTGACTTCTGACAGCTACAGATAAATATCCATCTAAACCCACATCATCTGCATTTGACTGAACATCCTCCTCTTCATCTCCGCTCTGTATCTCCTCAGCCTTTGCTTCTTGTCTGTCATCAGTCAGGAGTTTTGATCTTGAAGATCGAGCCGTCCCAGTCCTCGGTCCAGTTATTTCATGCCCAGTAGCTGTTAAGACAGTCTCTTCTGTGGCTGGGAGGGTGCAGGTATTGTGGTACTGGAAAGGCACGTTTCCATAGCGACGACTAGAGCTGGTCTTCGGGAAAGTGAGACCTAACTTGCGAATGAGACGAGGGGGCAGGCGACAGGACTGGATGAGCTGGAGGAAGACCTTCACAGGCGTACCCACGTTCCCGTTCTGCATCAGCGAAGGTGGGTTCAGCTCAGGTAAGCTCCTCAGGTCGGCCTCTGTGAACTGCTCAGTTAAGGACACGCGATGACGCAGCTCGTACTTGGTTTTATAAGGGAATGATCCTTCACCTGAAACAACAGAAAGACAGTGCTATAGACAACAATCTGTCACGTCACAAATAAATCACTGATCGTCAGTAGGGCTTGGGATCACGCGTTGCATTCTGGCACGTGGCAGCCACGTTGATGGCCTCACGAGTGTAAACAAACCGTAGAAACAAACTGTACATCAAAGAGAAAAGGCAGAGTTGGGAGAAAGAAACTAATAAATAGGTTAAAATTCCAAAAAGGACGCAAAATACACAGGGACACGGTAAATATGGAAGCCAGGGACTGGTTAAAGAGCAAGTCAACCCCTACCAGAGTCTAACTCCACTCCCACTTCATGTTTGAAAAATGTAACAAATGCTGTTGCCTGGCAGACCGAGAAGGCGGAGCCGCTAACAAATACACACACACACAGGCTCACGACAGCATTGTGACATCATAATGTACCAGTTTACATCATAGCATACCTCTTAGCCAATAGTGGTGGCAGTTTTAAATTGAAATACAGTGCAGAGTTTTTACCTGACGACGGCACAACACTGCCAGTTTTAGGCAGAATATTTAAATTTTAACTAAGATGCACTGAAGTGCCAAATTATTGCCTACACGTGTCTGCAGCACGATTAGACACTTGTTTATTTAGTTTATCAGCAAAAAAAAGTTTATTTGGGGGTGACTTGCTCTTTAATGAACCAAATCAGCATTAAAAATGGTTTGGATCCATATGAAAGACCCAATAACGACAGGAGCACCCACAACGACGTGTTGTAGTCGCAGAAATGCACAATGAACATTTTCAACTACGTGGTCATGTCTGTAGAAGGGGTAGGATGACACAAGCTGAGTGTCAGGAACTGACTGTTTTAGGCACAGGAAGTAATAAAAACATGCTGCTGTCAGCCTGTAGAAGTTCTGGACAAACTTTATTATTTTATTTCACGGGCTGCAGTGATATTAAATCATGTTAAACTCAACTTTAAGACAACTGGGAGGAAGTGTTCTTGTTTTCCATACCTGCTCCCTCCTCAGACACGATGAACATCAGGAGATAAAAGTCAAAATGACACCTAAGGACATTGACTTAGCAGTGAGAGCTGGTGAAAGAAATTCTCGGGGGTGCTATTGGTGAAATATATCCCATCTTAGTCCATAATAAGTGTTAAATGAACAGTTGAAAATGAACTACAATTCCAAAACAACAATTCATTTCCCTCCTCCAAATAAGCAGTGTCAGATAAAGCCAAATTTAAAACGTACAGCTCAAGTAGACTGTGATTGCTATGCTACTCAAATAATTATGCAGGACTAAGGTGTGAGCCTAATCCGGTGTCTCAATCATCTGCTCAGAGGCGCACCTCAGAGCACAATACTCATCTTGGCCAGTAGGTGGCAGTAACACACCACATACAAATTGAATTAGATATGCTGTTTTATGCATGTTGATGGTTTTAAACAATATATTCCCATAAAATGAGAACAAATAAACACAGTTTACAGCAACAGATATGACTGCAGTTCTATATTAAACCAACAGTTAGTTTATGTAAACGAGGAAGTGACAGAGTGAGTGGAAATTTGATCCAGCTACTTCTATCATGCTAGCTAGTTGTTTTTTGTGAGCTGTCAGCCAGCGCCCCAGAGGCATTGAATTCACGGATGCTGACTGGCCCCAAATTCCCCAGTTCTCCCTAGCAACAAAATATGATTGGTAGTCTAGCTGCAGTTCAGGGGTACGTTTCCCAGCGACCCAGGAGAGAAACAGTGAGTCTGTTGGAGGAAATCACAGTTTAATGAGAGATAGCTGCTGAAAATGATGAGTAAATAATTCAGATTAGATGAAGCCACACATAATTAACCAAATCTGAAACACTTAAAGTAAATGTATGAATATAAATTGGTTAGTCATGGAGATCCATCAGCTAGTTGGCTATAATTAAATCCTAATTCAGCCCACAGACGCCTACTGTTATCATTATCAGCAAATATAAACTAAACACCCAACATTTTAATTGAATGTTTATTATTTGTTAATGTTTTAGTATTTTCTGTCTTAAAGAAAGCTTGGTTCATGCTCCAACACACTCCTGAAACTCAGATAATGAGGAATAATTAGGTGAAAAAATAAATAGGTCAGATTTTCTGGGGAAGAGAAAGGTCTCGTCGGCTCACTTGGATTGCTACTATAAGGCGACCAAACACCACCTTCCAGGGTATTTTCATTCTGGTAAGTTACAGATGGTGTACGTTTTTATACATCGTTTCTTTCCTTCAACCATGACATACACACACACACACAGAGGCTACACACACAAACCGGTAAGCTAATGCGGGTGCACTGACATACAACACAGCTTCTCTTCCTACACTTGTTCTGTGGAAAGACAATTTTGACTGTTTTACTGGAAAAACCAACAAATAAAACGTTTACTTTTCATCCAGACGTTTGCATCCGCTCACAGCACAAACAAGATAGCCGAAAATGTTCAGGGTATCTGCAGGTTTAAGGGAGCCAAATTTAAGGCATTTTAAGACCTTTTTTAAGGCCACTTTGACCAAATTTAAGCTTTTTTTTTTTAAGTTAAATTTAAGCTTAACAGGTGCTAACCACATCGCGAACGTGGGATTAGCCATCCAGTTACCATTAAACTTGCAATTCCCCATGGCGCAAGCTCTCACTAGCTTAACCAGCTAATGTGCTCATCTAAAAATAGCCTCCTTTCACAACCAAATGAATGTGTACGGTTTTGCTTACACCAATATCACACACAAGAAATGCTGAACACTAACTAGAAATTCACAAAAATTTTATAGAAATAAAAGAATCTTGTTTAGTGGGCCTTTGGTAATTTAAGACCTTTGGAAACTGTATTTAAGGATTATTTGTACTTTTTAAGGATTTTTAAGGCCTTAAATTTTGAAAAGCAAATTTAAAACTTTTTAAGGACCCGCGGATACCCTGAATGTTAGTTATGCAGAACTGCAGCAGCAACGATATGTCATCCAGCCTCTTCTAGACTGCCTACGTGATGTGAAATGTTGGCTGGCCACAAATTTTCTGCATCTCAATGATTCCAAGACTGAACTGATCCTGTTTAATCCGGTCAGATCTAGCTCATTCCAAACCCCAGATCTTTCATCTATTTCTCAAAATCTAAAAACCGTTGTGACAAACCTGGGTGTGAAGATGGATTCATCTAGGATGGACGCCCAGGTCAATGCCACCGTAAAATCTTGTTTTTCCAACTCCACCATCTGTCCAAATTAAGAGCCGTTTTATCTAGAAAAAATTTGGAATCAGTTGTTCATGCCTTCATCACATCTAGGCTCGACTACTCGAACGCAGTTTTGCTGGGTGTCAATAAGTCAACCCTTGCCCGACTTCAACTCGTTCAAAACGCAGCTGCTAGATTCCTAGCACGTACTGACAGGCGCCAGCATATCACACCAGTTCTCAAATCCCTTCATTGGTTGCCCATTACTTTCAGGGTACAATATACTAACTGCTACTTTTTGTTTTCAAATCCCTCCATGATCTTGCCCCCGTGTACTTATCTGACCTTCTTTCAATTTATACTCCCGGTCGCACACTCAGGTCCTCCAGCCTGTTACTCCTCGAGGTCCCGAAAGCGTGTCACAAATCATGCGGACAAAGAGCTTTCTCTGTTGCCGGTCCTAAACTGTGGAACAAACTTCCAGTCACAGTTCGACTGGCACCCACCTTGGCAGATTTAAAGTCTAGACTAAAGACACACTATTTTACCGTTGCTTTTAGCTGTTAGTTTGGCTTTTACTACTCTTATTTTATTGTCCATTGTAAGGTTTCATTGGTTTTATTGGTACTTTTTTTTGTCTGCTGTATTTTATAGTACTGTTTTATGTTTTTTTAATCTCTATTATTGTGCGACTGTTCAGCACTTTGGTCAGCCGTATGGTTGTGTTTTTAAAGTGCTTAATAAATAAAGGTGGTATGGTATGGTGTGATGATCCGGCCTTGGGCCGTTCATATGGATCAGAAATCATTTATAATGCTGACTAGGGTTGTCACGGTAACCGGTATAGCAGTAAACCCCGGTAAAAAAGTTGACAATAAAAATAACCGTCCAGTTTTTAAAAAACTAAATTATCTCTGTGGGTTTACCGTGGCCGCGGTTTCGGCGCGGTGACCCTTACCAGCCACCGTCGCTTCACCTGAAGTTCCCGCGGCGCGCACTTTTTAGTTTGCAACGGCACCAAAACTTTGAAGCTGAAATAATGGCCGAAGGAGGAGACGGCAGCGCCCAGGACATCCATCAGCCCTCAAAGAAGACTAAATCGGAAGTATGGGCATATTTTGGATTTCTGAAAAATGCTGAGGGACAGTTAATAGAAGACTGCTATCCCGTTTGCAGAACGTGCAGGAAACAAGTGTCTGCAAAAGGCAGCAACACTTCGAATCTAATGGCACATCTGAGTGACCATCACCCACGTCTCTACAGCCAGTGCAAGGTGAGTTAACATTAGCATTTTAGCTTAAATGCATGACGTGAGGACTTTTGGTTGAGGGAGAATGCAACGAGTCACTACATACTGCAGCTGCAGCGTCCTCTGCCAGCATTTAAAGCGTGTCACGGACACCCTGTTGCTGGATGAAGCATCTTATTTGTTGATGATGAAGAGAAATATACAATTAGTTCCTTGTCATTGATTTGTTTACTTATTCAATGCCATTTATACTTGAACATTTTGATTACATAGTGTAGTTATTTTAGTAATTTGTTTAAAGTGGCTATTTAATAAACATTGTTAAACCTTTTCAAAACTATTTCAGTTTGTGTAGAACAGGACTATCAATGCTTTCTGAACATATGCAACACCGTTTAAAAAATACAGCGATAATACCGAAAACCGTGATAATTTTGGTCACAATAACCGTGAGGTTAAATTTTCATACCGTGACAACCCTAATGCTGACTTTGTCTTTATTTAACGTATCCCTGTATATTCCGCATCCTTTTGGGGTATGTATAATGTTTAACATTTTCTTTCACCCAAATCTGCTCCTTCTCTGCGACAGCACCTTTTGTTTCACGGTTTGTTTACATCCCAGAATGCTATGCGTAATCACGTGTGACCCATCGACATGACCACAAGGCCTATCGGGTGGTGGTGGCCTGGGATGGCTGCGAATTCCCGTCCCAGTCCGCCCCTGCCACTAATAAATGATATCGTTCATTTTATCTGAAGTTCTTTTTCAGTAGTAACTATTGTTCCCCTAAGGTCTTATTTAAGACTAGAGTGCCGTACCTTTGTCTTGTGAAACTTTAACTCTCCTGATAACGCAGCGCCTGGAGAGCCAGCTCCCCTTCGAGTCGATCCAGTGGTTTCCCGCGTACATGTGGATGAAGCGGTCAGCATCTTTAGCACCGACTGATGCGATACAGCACTTGGACTTCACCGCCCGCTTTGGCTCAGAGCTGCTAGCACCGGAGCTCTCTCCGTCTCCACACACCGTGGTTTCGGTCCTTTCAGGCTCTCTGAGAACTTCCGGCCGATGTCGATAGTGAAAACAACAAAAACCACCGCTTTCTATGAACTGGCTGAAGTAATTTCTCAGGTCTGCTGAACGGAAAGCAGCGGGGATGTTACTTATCGCTACATACGCAAGAGGCTCAGAGTCGCAGTCCGCCATGTTTGTTTGTCAAACGTCAGCAACACGACGCACGGCTTGACGTAACATCCGCTTCCTTTGCGTTGTCAGTGAAATCGAAGGTGACCAAACATCCGGAGTATTTTCTTTCTGGTAATGTACTTTGTACATAAATGCAGCTGTATTTAGTTCTATTGCATCTTTGCATTTTAATATTTTAGAATGAGCTAACAATGGGTCGGTATGTTCTATTATGAATAATCCTCATAGTGAACTTTTGCAGTGTTTAGAGGCTGACCGATATGGTTTTTTTTTAAGGCCGATGCCGATACAGATTTTTTAAAGTATTTTGTTGCTGGTATATATTTAATGTTGTAGCGATGGACTGGCACTCTGTCCAGGGTGTATCACGCTTGATTGCCAATTGACCGCTAGAGATAGGCACCAGCCCGCCCGCGACCCTACATGGACAAGCGGTTTCAGACAATGGATGGATGGATGTTGTAGCGTCCAGAGCAGAACACTGATTGTGAAAGACAACTGAACACTCACTGTGTGCAATATAAATTAAACAAGTCAACAAATCTTTTAATATTTATTGAACTTCATATATAAAACAAACTCAAAATCCAGTGTTGCATTAATGTTTCACTAACATCTTGCATTGATGATGGTAGTCTGATCGCAGCACAAAGCCTTCTCCAGCACATCCCAAAGACTCTCAATGGGGTGAAGGTCTGGACTCTGTGGTGGCCGATCCATGTGTGAAAATGATTTCTCATGCTCCCTGAACCACTCTTTCACTATTTGAGCCTGATGAATCCTGGCATTGTCATTCAGGATATTCAGGTAGTCAGCTGACCTCATTCTTGGAGCACATCCTGTTGCTGGACCTAGACCTGACCACCTGCAGCAAGCCCAGATCATAGCACTGCCCCCACAGGCTTGTAGAGTAGGCACTAGGCATGCTGGGTGCATCACTTCATCTGCCTCTCTCCTTACCCTGATGCACCATCACTCTGGAACAGGGTCCATCTGGACTCATCAGACCAGTTTTTAATAAAGTGTTAGACAGTTCTTAACCCAGTTTTAGTCATTTCTGCGTCTCATTAGATGTTTTCTCTGCTTGATGCCAATGACCTGACCCTTCTCACACAGACTAACATCTTTTCCACGACCACCATATGTGTCTCTCCACGTGTTTGTGGAGGAAATGAGAAGCAACCCCTCCAGTTAGGGTTAAATAACTTGTTGCCATGCAGTAATTACTCATTAGGAGGCTCATCTTTGCTTATTTAAATCCAGGTGGTGACTTTTTTTTTTGGGATGGACAGTGTATTTTAACCACTTATAAATAATTGAACAATAATAAATAATTTTATAATAAGAAACCCACCCAAGCCCACCCCCTCTCACCCAGAGCAGCCCCCCTAAAGAACTTTTTCTTTTCTTTTTTATTTTAATTGCCAGCAAATTGCCAAATTAGGTGTTGAATCATGTTTAAATTCACTAAAATATTAAGTCAGATCTGGAGGAGATTCTTGTTTCATTTTAAAACACGTTCCCAGAGGCAGTGATGAAATCTGCTCAGTCCGAGTTCATTGACCCAGAGGACAGCTTTAACTGTGGCCTTCAACTCAGCTTTTATCGTTGCGTCTTGTTAGTAATGGGCTGTAAAACTAAACTCAGGAGTCTGGACCCTGACATCATTTCTACACATTATATTACACAGGTTACAGCGTCATGGTCATTCTGGTTTGTACAAACTCGTATGTGCAATTAATTAACTAATAGTGAAAGAATGCTTTAAAAGTGCTCGACTTCTGACCAAGTCCTCCAAATACACCCACATCACCCCGCTTCTCCTCCAGCTTCACTGGCTGCCAGTCAACTTCAGGGTTCATTTCAAGATCCTGGTTCTGGTCTATAGGGCCTTACATGGACAAGCACCATCTTACATTGGTGATCTTCTTAGTCCCTACACCCCCAGCAGATCCCTGAGGTCCAGTGATCAAAGCCTACTGGTTGTGCAGCACCAGGCTAAAGGTCAAAGGTGACAGATCATTTGCTGCTGTGGCCCCCAGACTCTGGAACTCTCTCCCCCTGAGCCTGAGATCAGTGGACTCAGTGGTCTCCTTTAAAAAGCAGCTGAAAACTCACCTGTTCAAGCTGGTTTGGTGTGACCTCCTGTGGATTCTTCCTGACTACTTCCTCTTCATGCTGTTTCTGCCAATTCTGTCTTTGATTCTGACTACCTTTTCTCGTTCATTTTTTAATTCTTCCTCTTAACTTTTAATTTTTCCAGTTTTCTTGAGGTGGTTATTTCCCCCTGGGAAGTTTATAAACTGTCTGTTGCCTGACGAGCTGAAACTGTTTTGGAATTGGGTTTAGAGCTGCATTGTAGGCGCTGGAAAGGTGGAACCTACAGTGCAGCATTAAACCCAATTCCAAAACAACCATCATAAAACATAACGACATAAATGACTCCTCATGGGGTAGTGAGGATGGACACGTCTAGGTAGTTCAGCTTGTAGACAGCTACAGTCTTTAACCCTCCCACTGTCTTTATGGGTGACCCCACGAGGAAAGTTGACCATTGAGCAGAACTGATGGTTTATCCCTTGGGTCCACGTGGCAGGAGTGAGGAGTGAGCACCACCTCACCCCTGCCACATGGACCTCAAGGGATAAACCATCAACCCTGCTCAATGGTCAACTTTCCTCGTGGGGTCACCCATAAAGACAGTGGGAGGGTTAAGCTTGACCCTCAGAATTGACAAAGCTCCTTGGATGAGAAGCAAAACATCTTCAAGAAACCAAAGAAGTCCAGTTGCCTTCATTTGAACCCTTTGGACATCCATCACCCTGGATGATTGAAAACCTTCACTAGCATACTGATAACTCCATCCTTAATAAATCATTGTAATTTGACACAAACATGCTCAGAAGTAGATATGTAAGTGTGGATTTAATTCTATGAATTGAGCTTCCAGGTTAAATAACTGATCTTTGTGGTGACGACCCGGTAAAACAGGAGCCAGACAGAGTCCTGTTCTACATCTGACGGTCATCACACACACACACACACACACACACACACACACATTTGGTCGCATGGTGAGTTCACTGACCCAGTGGGAAAACACAGCAGCCTTTGCTCAGGAGACGTTTTAGGACAACAAACTGAGTGTCAGTGGGATTCACCGATAGTTCTGCTTGAACTGTAAATATTTTCACAGGAGTGGAAATTCGATTCTGAATTAAGGAGTTACATCACGTTTGCTTCCTTGATTGCAGATTGTTCCTCTTACAGTATGAAGGACATTTTATTTTCTCTTTGGCAGCAGAGATAAGCTGGTGTCCTCCGTGCTTGTCTCCGCCTGCTCCTCACCTCCATAAACTCGGGCCTTATCACAGGACTTTACAGCTGTCATCGCGCTTCACAACGCTTGAGGGCTGCAGAGTGTTTTGTAGGTCAACTCTGGAGAAAGTCTCACATTCGTGATGATTTTGTGTTTTACTGAAGCTCTCGTGCCTCATCCTGACTTGTTTCAGATCTCGCATTATTGGCCACGAGGATAAATCGGGAACAAACTAGGAGACTAGGAAACATTTTCCAGAGGAATTTTTCAAGGAATGAGTAAATGGAATGATGCAATAAAACTAAGATTCGGTGACTGGTGCTGCCAGTTGTGTCTGGTGTGTAATCTCTTTATTGCAGTCATACACTTGGAAACTGTCCTTGACTCCAGCGCTCGACGGTTCACCTCCTCCGAGTCTCAGATACTTTAACGGTTCGTGTCAAATAAAAACAGCAGTTCCATGGTTTAAGTTATGACTTATGAATGCGGTGATCCCTTTTCCAACTCAAAGATCTCTTTTATTTGACAGCTGTGTTTATTTGCGACCGTAATAAAGTCATTTCCTTATCAGTCTGGAACCTCGGTGCCAGGCACGGAGAAGGATGGCGAAACGTTGTACTGCCCGTTGCAGACGCCGTGACTCCGACTCCTTGACACTCCAACAGAATAAAAAAACCTGCTCTACAAATAACAAACACTACAAGCTCCCAGTGGTCTGAGCGGTTTTTAAAGTCAAATGTGATTCAGAAAGTTCAGATCTTCTGTGTGGAACAATAGAGACGATCCCTGACCAGACTGTTAGGCTAACAGCTAGTTTATTAAATACTTAAAGCTGCTTTCCAGAGTTTTCCCCTTTCAGAAATGATGTATGATTTGTCAGAAATCTGTAAAAGTGATTATCTTATCATGTACTGTGATATAATGTAAGCACGACCCCCGCCCCGCAGAGCTCCGTGCGATAGGAAACTGAGCGCCGACCAGAACTAACCAATAGCGTTAGACGAGCGCTTACTTGCTTCAAATTTAAGGAATACTTCGGCTGATGCAGATTTGATGAACTTTTCACGGACAAGTAAGACTTTAAAATATAAATAAATGAGAACACAGCCTGACATGAGAATAATACTTGTAAAACATGTTTCAGCTGTTTGTCGGCTACAGAAGCACATTTATAAACGGAAACGGGAAATCGCCATCTTAAAAAAAAACAGAGCGAAGAGTTTTTGTGTTATATGCTTGTCAGCCACTAGATGGTGCCATCGGATAAGAGAAATACTCCGGAAAGAGACTTTAAAACAACGCAAAGTTAAAGAAATAAGTATTATGCAAAGATTATTTTAGAAGGTTTTGCAATGTTTTAAGTTTTGCACAACACAACTTTTAACAAAGTTTACTGTCATTTGCATTTGAAGGAGAATCAGCTATCTGTAGCATTTCCCGTTTGTAACATGGTTGGTTAGATCTTTATTTTCCTGCCGGTTTACCTGTATAATATAAAACCGAAGGCGGCATAAGCCTGACAAACATCTCAGATCCCATTAGACCACTCACTTCTTCCCCAGGAACAACCCACACCTGCGTATCAACCAACCACATATAAAATCTCTTTTTGTCCCTTTCGTTGTACGTGTATGTTCATAGCTGAGAACTTTGCACCACCCTTTTGTACAATTCATGTTTCATGTTTGCCCTGCAGAAGGTGATGTAGTGGCAATAAATACATCTTATGCTCATGCTGTTATGTTTATTAAGCTATGCTTAAGTTTCTGTCCCTTTTGTTATGTTCTTATGGAAGACTTGGCTAAACTGAGGTTGATGCAAACATCCTTTGTGTGTTTGGGCCATCCAATGATTTCTTATGGTTGATTGCACATGGATGCAACTTAACGCAGAGCACCGGTGTTCTGCTGAGCTGTGGTGGCCTCATGGAGCGGGCCGCCGGCTAGCATGCTGCTGCTAACTACTTAACATTCTCCCTCTCTTATTAATAACATTTTACTCTCTTTAACGTTGTATGTGCTATTACTAGTTCACCTGTTGAATCAATTATATGGGCCATTCCCATCTGTACTGGGTCGGCCCGGGCCGGGTCGCGTAGGTTGTTTACATATCTGGGTGGCCTGGTATATTTCCGGGCCAACCAAGGCTCATTCTCAGCCCTCTTCTCGAGGGGGTCTGCTTCAGGCCGACCAGGGCCGACACACCCACTGCTGACAGCAAATTCATACCTTCCATTAGAGCAAGCCTCTGATTGGTGGGTAGAATCAGCCCACATGGGCTTAAGGCAAGGATGTGTGGAATCAACCGGGCCAGGCTGGGGCCGACTGGGGCTACCCGGCCCGGGCCGACCCGGTACAGATGGGAATGGCCCATTTGATTCACCCAGATAAAGACAATAAAGTTTATTTCTCACTAAATAGAATATTTAATAAGAAATCACAATCTAGCCATGAGAACACCACTTGGTGTGTGTGTGTGTGTGTGTTTGCGCTGACTTCCCAATCCCCACTGTCGCTACATACTTGCTTATGAGGATTGCTGCAAAGACACTAACCCTAGTCAGTGACTCGATGCCGTCTGCTGAGTTAGGAGCTATATAAATAATCTGAACTGAAGGAAAACATGTACATTATTGAGATTAGTTGTGAAATGGCCAACAACATGAGAATGTAACATTTGTAAAGACAATAACACTATTTCTTTTTTGATCAAGATGCTTTTTTAGAGAAGTTTGTCTCACAAACGGAACATCTGCAGTTAGAATGCCTCATTTCATTTCAAATGTGTTGACAGCAAAATAAACATGTTCAGAAACTTCTATGTAAATGCAGCTGTTACTCAGGAACTGGGCAAAAGCAAATGCCAACAAAGAAACTATAGAAGCAGAGACATTTGTAAAACAGATTGATTACATTCCAGATCACTAACAAACACTTCCGTGCATGTTTCAAATGAAAAACAGGTCTTACACATGACCCTTTCGATCACACAAACAACTTTTTAATCTTCTGTGTAATAATCGTGTTAAAGATCGAAAAGGTAGAATTAAAACACAAATCTTGGTAGATATCCATTAACGGTGTGGAACACTGAAAAAAAAAGTTTTAATTATTATTTCTGATTATAATCCATCTCCGAGTGTTTCGTTCAGGCTGAACATGAAAATAGTCTCCTACACCTAGAATTTGAAAAGCCTGACAGATCTACGCCACACTGTCACCTAACATTCATGGACTCACCCTACTTGACTCGCGGCTGTTGTTGGCTTAGCATCCAGGAAACAGCAGAGAGGTAGTAGAAGCTAACGTTAGCACTAGCAACTCCACCACACAGCAGACCTCCTCCAGGCTCATGTTATATGTGGAGATAAAACATCAACGTTGAAGAGCAAACAGAGTCAGTGCTGCTAGCCGATCCCATTTTAAAGGTTAGTAGGTGAAGTGGTTATAAGGTTGAAGTATGCTTTTGGACTTATGAGGATTAGATGCATTAAGTGTACGTTTTACCGTTTGTTCCCACCCCAGAGCTACAGGTTAAGCTATCAATGCAACTTGCCCCTAGGGGGCACGGTACAGCGATGAACTTGTTTTATATTCTTCCCAAAGTCATTTGGAATCATTTCAATAGTTCCTTTAGTCATCACACACTGGTGAAATTCATCTCCGCATTTGACCCATCCCCGTGGGGAGCGGAGAACTGCAGCTGTGGTCGGGAATTATTTGGTGGTTTTATGTTACTACTGTTTCCCTAAAATTGAAGCATAATTCCCACTGTTCCCGGTTTGGAAACGCTTGTCTAAACTAAACTACGTTTGACGAGAACACGATGTGAAGGTCAACGGCCTCCTTTGTGGTCTGGCCTCCTTCCAGCACTACAGGTGTGAGCTGGCGGGTGCAGTGACACAGCGTGGGGCTGATTACCTCTGCAGTCCTTGGTAGCTTGGTACTGCCTGGGTTGATGACACTGCCTTCCAGATAAGGCCAATCCCACTTGATATCCATGTGTGACTCCAGCAGCTACTTCTCAATGAGAAAAGCTTATCTGTTTCCCAGGGTTATTCCAGCAGTCACCTGGCAGAGCGCGCGGTTGTTTTTCACATTGGGTGTATTGACATTTCAAGGTCCACTAAGAAGGGAGGGTTGGCCTTATAAATAAGACTGGAGGAAGCAGCAGCTCTCAGAAGCTCAGACGGAGCCCGTCGTGGCAGAGAAGAGGTTCAGAGGAGCAGCCGCATTGAAAAAAGATGGATAACAGATGCCAGTGTTCCGCTAACAAACAAAGGCAGTTAAACCCGATCCTCTACAACATCTTGAGCCAGATGGACAGCGGTAGACCAACTCCAGACACCTCCAGCCACAGTTCCGTTCCTCACAGATGCAACTGTGAGACGCGGCGGAGAGTGTGCTTAAAAAGGCCGTCTGTGGTCTGCAAAGAGGCGTCTGCAGTTCTGGTGAAAACCGTCCACTTCATGAAGAACTTGCCAGCGTTTAACCAGCTGCCACCCAGTGACCAGTTTGCACTACTTAAAAGCAGCTGGGTGCCACTTTTTATTTTGGGTTTGGCCCAGGAGCGCGTGGACTTTGAGGTGACGGACGTCCCTGCTGACAGCATGCTGAAGAAGATTCTCCTGAACTGCCAGGAGAGCCCTGAAACAGAGCGGGAGCAGCCAACCATGGCAGGCATCAGCAAACTCAAGTCGTGTCTCAAAAAGTTCTGGAGTCTAGATGTGAGCCCAAAGGAGTACGCTTACCTGAAAGGGACCACGATATTTAATCCAGGTATGTACTGCGTTAACTGGATTCAGACAACAGATGATCCAAGGACTCGTTTGTCAAGCAACAATTCTGGTTTTCTCTCAAACAGATGTACCAGATTTGAAGGCAGGCCTGTTTGTCGAAGGCTTGCAGCAGGAAGCTCAGCACGCCCTGAGCGAGGTGGTCCAGCTGCTTCACCCTGGCAACCAGGAGCGCTTTGCTCGGATCCTCCTCACAGCCTCCATGCTGCAGGGCATCACACCCAGCCTCATCACCGAACTCTTCTTCAGGCCTGTGATAGGCCAGGCCAACCTGCTGGAGCTGCTGGTCGACATGCTCTTCAGCCGATGGGAGGGGTGGTCCTCGGGATGGTGACCTCCATGCAGCGTGCTTTGGAGGCTTCTATAAAGCACACTAGGGTTTTGACTTTCGTCCGCTGAAGCTGAGGCCACTTCACCGTCTGAGCAGAACTCCTGAGAGGTTTTTGAGTTTTGATCCTACGTGTCGATGATCTCCTCTGCTGTAAATAAGCATCTGCATTTCCAGAAAACTTGAATAAATATATTTTTGTACACGACTGAGTCAGATCCGTGGATCCGTCCTCAATTACATGTTGTGCTCAGCAAAACTTTTCAGAAAGTCAAGCGTAAGCCTGCGTGTTAAAGGAGAGAATCTAAAATTAGAATGAAAACACACTTTTGTGGCTTCAAATGGAACAGAAAACCTGTTTTCTTCCTGTACTGCTGTGCTGTGTCTCCCTCTAGAGGACATTTGGTGGAAGTTTTTTTTTTCTCAGAAGACTAGCGGCAAATATTTTCTTACTTTTGCATTTCTCACAAAACCACGGCATCAAAATCCCCCCCCCCCCCCCCCCCCCCCCCCCCGTCACAAAAAGGGACAGAATCGCACGAACGCTAAACTCAGTGCAGCATAAAAAACACTGTCCGCATGTAGTTATTTGAGAAATCAGGCTTAGTCATCCTACTTTGTGGTATGTTAGTTGTGAAACCCTGTCTTTACATGACAACTCGTACAGGTAAAACAGGAATGTGCTGGTGGGGGCGGTGAGCCGGTGGAAATGGGGTTACGCGTGGAAACGGCAACACAAACGAGACAAAAGGAGAGTCCAAAATGCTTCAAATCGAGTGCAAAGGGGGAAAAAAACTGCACATTTTTGTTGCTGCAGCAATTTTTCTTTTCAGCAGATATGAAATAATCCAAATGTTGAAGTTGTTAGGATAAGGTGGCTGTAATCTGCTAGATTTACTGAAAACTTAGAACCAGGTGCATTTAAACTGAACATCTTCATTTGAGCAGAAACAAGAAAACGTGACACGATCAACGCGTCCTAAAACAGATTAGAACCAGAAACCAAATTCTACTTTATTCTCTTCAGGCTCCTGCAGCAAGTCTAGTTATCGGAATTGCTTCTTTCCTTTTTCCATGAATGACAAAGACAAACCTCGGGATTTTATTTCCTTTCTGTCAGAACCAGCCAAACGAGTTCCTCCTTTTGCTGAGGGCGGAAAAAGCCTATACCTGCTAGAACGCTGACCTCGGAGACGAGCCTGCAACAATCCCAGATGGGAAAAAAAGGAAAAGTGAGCTGGAGAGGAAGAGACTCGAATGAAAAATGATTTCTTGGTGTATGAAAGCTACACTAATATGCCAGTATTCCACTTGTGGCTGCAAGAGAACACAAACACACTTAAATATGCAATAAAAACACAAGAATTTAGTTTATTTTTTTAAAATACAACTTTTTGGGTGATATAAAAAAAGACACCAAACGGCACAATGCAACATCATTTCAACAACAGTTATGGCTTCAGCACAGTTCTGCTGCTTAAACATCAGCAGCAAAAAAAAAAACAAAAAAAAAACATCTCAGGTTAAAGAAATGGTAACAGATCAGCTCAGACAACACAACGCTTGTAAAACTAAAACAGGAAGGAGGACGGTTATGACCTACCACGGGGTTTGATCCTGTGGCTTTCTGACGGCTGACTGACGTTTTCAGAGAAGTCTAAAACTTTAGAACACTGATCACAGGTTTACCTAAACATCAAAAAACAACGTACACACCTTTGTTCAGGGGGACAATTCATAGCAAAAAGTGTCTTCTCCTCTCACTGGAGAACTGTAACCATCTAGAGAACGGTGCTCTGCTCAGTAACAGCATCCATGGCAGTAGCAACAGCAGTCGGGTGACACCCTTCTGCAGTAAAAGCACATCAAGTCTCTTCAGATGAGCAGAGGAGCTCCTGACGAGTGACTTCCTGTGTCGTGATGGTACGGCGAGGAGACCGTGGCGGTGCTGGAGGAATACGCTGGTGGAGAAGCAACATTTATACAGTTAAACAACTCAAACAGCGAGCGCTCTACATCATCTGCACGGGGAGGGTTCATGCAGTGTGAAAGCTGCAGAAACACAACGTGCTGTACCCTCATTCAGAGGCATGTAACCAGACACCTTTAAACTGCCTCTTTGCTAAAAAGCAAGTTTGAAGGGAGAAAAAAAGCCAGTTGCACTGTAATTTATCAGTAACCCAAGTTGTTTGCTAACATGACGTAACGTTACAAGATGTAGATTTGATGTGACTCGATCTGCTGCTTTAGCAGGAGGTGTAGCATGACCGCTGAGCTGGGGTGGGGGGGATAAAAGAGCCTGGAAGACCGGCACGGCATTAGGTGGGACTGTAATGTGCGAAGAAAAAGGAGAAGGAATGCTGTTTGTTAGAGAAGTGTGCTGCTGGAAAGTAGGGAGGAGGTGAGAGAAAGCCTGCAGCTGCAGACGGCACAATGGTTAGGGGAGATGGGAGCCTCACCGTGCAGACAATCACAGACGGAGGAACGCTAAATTTTACATCCGAATTTCTCCAGACAAAAAAACGGGTCAGTACACCCGTCATGGAAAATTCCCAGGTGCACTCACTTCTCCCACTGTAAGGTCTCATCTTCCTGGCCAGCTCATCCGACGGCGTCCGCTCAGACACTTTCACCTCCGGATCTGTAAAACAATTAGAACTAAATAGACGCAGGAATAAAATGTCGCAAAGCAAACACAGAGGGCCTCTTAAGGGCCCTTAATAAGCTCCAGTGTGATCAATAGTCCGGTCATCTGCTCTCACAAGGTTTTGGGTTTTCCGCACTTGTATCAACTTGCCTCGGATTAGCAGATTGTTTAATAGGCCTGTACACTGCTTTGTGTTTGAGGGTTTATAAACAAAGACAGCAGAGTGCCAGCAGACACGATGAGTCACCAAGGGGAAAACGGGTCAGATGTTTGTTATTTCTGGCCTTCTGCTGAACAAGACAAGTGGAACAGTCTAATGCGCCGATTATTACTGCGAGACAAAAACGGTGTCATGCAACTCTTACAGTCGCTGCTCATGAAGGTCATGGTCTCGGTGCCGCTGTCGGGGAGCGTCCCGTCGTTCCTGCCGTTGGGACGCTGCGCCGCTTGTTTGTGGCTGGGGTTTTTCTTCGTCTTCCTCGTGCTGATGCGGATGACCCCGTGCACCAGCTTGCACTCTGCCTCCTGCTCCTCCAGGTTGTAGTTCTGGGCGATGCTGTAGATGAGCTCGCTGATCTCGTTGGTTTTGCGGGAGAAGGACTGGTCGGACGTGCACTTGGCAAGCTCTTCGATCTGATGCAATGCGTAGAGCTCCAGCAGCTTCTTGGTGATGAGAGAGTCCACATCCGTGCTGTCACACGGGTCGTCCAGATCGTAGTAGTCGTTGGACAGCAGGCTGGTGTTGCTGACCGGTCGCTGGCTCTCCCCCTTAGCAGGTGCACGGGTCCGTTTGGGGGCGTTCACCGGGTAACTTACGATCTCCCCCCTGAAGCGAACATCTTGGTATCGGAAGCTTTCATTTGCAGGTAAATTGGAGTGTTTTTTGGATTCCAAGGTGATGTCACGTGTTGGGTTGCTCAAGGCCATGCCATTGGGAGGCTCACTGCCCATTTTATGTGGGTGGTCGGTGGAGCTTTCATTAACAGGCAGACAGGGCTCTCGGCTGCCGTAAAAGCCACAGGTCAGCAAACAACAGAGGAGAGCCTTGCAGCTATTCCAGCCCCTTGAAGCGCAGGAGCCACAGGTGGGCCTGCTGGTGGGCACGCTGTCTGCTGACCCTGGAATAAATCCTATAGTCTCTGAGCTCCGGGCCGTGCCGTTCCGTGGGTGTCCTCTGCCGTGACCGTACTTGTTCTCTGCATACCGGGGGCGCTCGTTGTGCTGATGATCTCCATGATGATCCCTGTAGAAGTCGTGCTTAGCAGCCCCGTCCCGGTATGCGGGCCGGGTTTGCCTGTACTTGTCAGTCCTGGACCCTGAGGTGTGGGGATGGTGGTGGCTGGGTGCCTGGGGAGCTCCCCTGTTGTGGCCAGGCATGGCTCAAAGGACCTGGGACCTGAGGAAGAGGAGTGTTTACAGGTTAAAGCCGTGTCAGCTCAAAGCAACCTGCAGAACCACTTAACCTGCGGACTCAAGAGTATTCAGAGAAATAACACTGAGCACTACTCATCATCGGCTCGTCCGGACTGGCCAGGCCCTTCCTCAGCTCCACTTTCATCCCTGAGCTGCTCTGCTGGACTTACCGCATAAGAGGGAACAGCTGTGCTCGTCTCCCAGCGAACGAACCGCGGAAGTCTCAGACTCCTGCTCGCGCTTCAAACCGAGAGAAAACGAGACGGAGGTTGAAACCTCGCAGACTTCCAGGTGAGTTGTTGTTTAAAACTCCAAAACGACCGACTTTCCCAACCTAAAGCCCGGAGTCCGGAGCCGCGACCGGGACACGCGCGCCCGCTCATTCGCCTCGTTGCTGGTTAAAAACCCGAGTCTCTCCCAATGTTTGGCTATTACCTGCGGCTACAGCTAATCCCAGATCCTAAACACCCACCCACAGGTGAGTCGTGACGTCACGCCGAGCGGATATGAGCGGAAGGGGAATTCAGAAGGGTTACCTTTCGATTTTTTTTGGCGCAGTAGTTCGTGACGCAAAAACATGTAGCATTGAATTTAACAGATTTTCACTTTTTAAAAAGATTGAGCATGCTTTGAAAGGGCAGGGCTGACATGCGCACAGGCAGCAGCAGCAGGTGTGTTTCCAAACATGATATTTCATTTTGCCCCATTTTCACTGTCTGCCCACACTTAATCACACTCGCCTCACCTGCAGGAAAACACCAGCGCCCAGCAGAGTCAAAGAAAGAGGGCAAAGAACAATTAAATCCATAGTTTATTCAGAATTAACATGTTTATCGTTATCCAACAACAATCTATAGGCCTGCTAATACATGCGAAATTAGGGGCACTAACTGGGTAAACAATAATAGTAATAAATTATCTTTTCACCACAGCAAATACTAATATTTTATGTGGTGTGTGTGTGTGTGTGTGTGTGTGTGTGTGTGTGTGTGTGTGTGTGTGTGTGTGTGTGGACAATCATTGACTACTAATGCAAAAAGAAATAAAATTATAATTTAAGCTATTTAAAATGTGGCTAAACAAGCACAATGTAAACTTTACTGGTTTGACTAAAAAAAGACACATTTCAAGCAGAGCCGTGTCCAGGACTTTTAAAATGGGGTGGCCCATGGGTGGCACCAATGGTTATGCTTATCTATTTATTTACACAAATCGTTTATTTATTTATTTACTTTCTAGTGAATTTTGGAGTTTCACATTGCACAATCACCATTTTTTTCCCCTCTTCATCTTCTACTTTTGTGGTGGTTAGCAAGTCACTTCTTGTGTCATTACTGCCACCAACTGGAGTTGAGTGGGACTCTAAATATTATGTATGCAAATATGAAAAATATTAAATAATATTAATACTACATACCTGGGCTAGAAAACAAGGTGAAAGGTGCAAGCAACCACACACTATTTTGGAGTTTACAACCCAAGCCTTTTGTCGACAATGTAAAGTCAATTTAAACTGGAGCTTAGTGGGGTGGCCAATCAGATTCCAAGGGTGGCATGTGCTACCCCAGACCACTCCCTGGACACGCCCCTGATTTCAATGCTGCCTTTAAACGATGGGTTGTATTAATATAAGATAAATATTAATGATTAAAATTCCGATTAGTTTGAGTTAGTAACTGGTTGCAAAACCATCCAAGTTAATTCAGTTTTTTGTAAACCTTTTGATCAAACTGATGAGTTAATTAAAAGATGGGGTTAATCAAATCAATAACCTAAGAGCGTTGCTCTTGTTTGGTTTGCATTTTTAATTTCTAGCAGCTGTTTGGGGTTACAAACAATTGTGACTTCTTGAAAATCATTTTTGTTTTGGCAGAAAACACATTTTTAATCTTCAGCTGGTTTAAAATTCAAAAATATGGACATGGGAGGGCTTATTCGTGGAGTTTTCATTTAGCACCATTGTTTAATCAACGGTTTCATTTTATTAAAAATCCACCCCAAACTCTAATGATGAAACAACAAACAGGAAGAAGCTCAATTCAATGAGAAAACTTGCCTTACGATCACAAAGGCACTTTCAACAAGAGTTTTAAAGGTTGGAACTGCGTCAAATTCACAGAAAATCAAATTTTGTTAACTAATTACACTCAAACATCAGAAGTCAATTTGATGGGGAGGTAGTTGCCCGTTTCACATGCGTCTCTGTGGGGTTCTGGACAACGCAGGTGTCATTAGGCAGCTGCTGAGACGGGGCCAGTCCCCCATGCTTCTGCGGCCTGCTGCTGTCGGCTGCAATGCGCCCCAGCCGAGGATCTGAGTCGATCTCATACCGGTAGTGGTACCCCTCTAGAACGTCCCTGCAGGCATCTCTCGTTTCTATGATCCATTTCTTCATACCGTTGCGATTCAGGTAAAGCACAAACAGGAAAATCATGCCCACGAGGCCTAGAACCAGACCCAGGAAGACGTACGACGTCTGCAGCGTGAGATCAGTCACCTCAGGGAGAACTGGAGAGACACAACCAATGGCCTGGACAGTGAGTCCTTGCAGCCGGACATTGGTTACTCCTGCTGGTGACACACATCTGACGGCATCCACATCCACCTGGGCTCTGGAGTCATTCAGCCACGTGACAAACTCTCGGATCTCACAAGAGCAGGTGTACGGATTGTCACCGAGAAGGATTCTGACATTCCCGAGCCTCTCCAGCTCTTGTAGAGCATCATTCCTGAAAGTCCCAAAGGCATTGTGTGTCAGATCCAGGGTCTCCAGGTGATCCATGCCAGAGAAGGTCCCGCTGTAGACAGCCACCAGCGAGTTGTTGGACAGAAGGAGCTGCTGTAGACTGGGGACGTGGGAGAACATCCCAGGTGGAAGCAGGGCCAGACGGTTTCCAGAGAGGTCAAGGCGGAGGAGCCCCCAGAGGCCACCCCAGCGCAGAGCCGTGGCGAGGTCCGTCAGGGCGGTGAAGTTGAACAGAGAACAGCTCAGGTCGAGCTCTTGGAGAGGACTTCCAGGGATGCTGAGAGCCTCTGGATGGATGAGGGCTAGCTGGTTCCCACTGAGGTCCAGGAAGCTCAGGTTGATGAGGGCAGAGAAGGTGTGGGCCGCCAGCTCTGTGATCCTGAGAAGATGATCGACACTGTGAAACCTCCTTAAAGACACTGCAGACGGTTTCCTTTGCTTGGAAATTCATCTAACATGGTTTTGTTCAATACATCCATAACTCATTACCACAGTATCAGTATCGTGACTCTGTGCTGCTCTTGATGCCTTCGTCTGATTTATAGGATGACATCCCAACGTGTCAAAACACGCGAAGAGCTGGGAGCATCCGGATTCATTTCTCGCTAGGGATGCAACGATACCACTTTTTTCCAAACTGTTACATGGATCTGAGTACTCGTCGATACAGATTACTGATACTTATACCACACAAAAAAATGCTATGAATTGGAATGCAGGTTTTATTTTCTTCTCTGCTTTCAAGAGGAAAAGACTGAGGTAGATAAAACATATACATATTAATAGAAATGATCACAAAACTAAAATAATTGGTGAACAGAAATGACAAGTTACAGTGAAGCCACTTTCAAGCTACTGCATTGGTATCGGTTCACTTTTACCGATATCGGTACTGGTATCGGTATCCCTATTCCTCACAATATCAACATGAAGTAATTTGCCTCAGAAGCCACGTTCACAGACATAACCTTTATTTCTAAAGTCAGACACACTTAATGTACACAAGTGAAGCAAAACGCCGAAGTTCTCACCTGTTGTTGCTTAAAATGACGTTTGTGACATTCTCCAGCTCTGAGAACGACTCCGCTCCGATCTGATGGATGTTATTCCCAGTGATGACGACAGTCTGGGCATACCCCGGAATGTTTTGTGGCACTCTGAGCAGAGACTTGGACACACACTTCACAGTGTGAGTGACGGCGAAACACTCGCAGCCAAGCGGACACCCCGAGCACTGGTAGGGTGCACAAAAGAGAACTCCCAAAAACAAACGCGTTGCAAAAATGCACATCTTTAATCTGCAGCCAACCGGTAATAAGCTAAAAAAGAAATCAAAGTACAGCACAGGAGAGAAAGTGAACAAATTTAATGCTGCTCGTTTCTGCGGCCGACTCTCCTCATCGGCTTCACTGTGGGAATAAAGGTTCCTATAACCTGATGGTGCTTCATATCACACAGAATCTGTGAGATTAAAAAAAAAGGTATGTGGTTCCCTTAAAGATACAGAGGACAATAAGGGCGATCACCGTCTGCCTGAGGAGGCAGGGCAGCAACCTCATTAAACTCACCAAAATATTGGAAATTGAGTAAAATGCACAACAATAAATTAGATTATTTATCACGCAGCTTTAAAAACAAGATGATAATCCAGCATGAGATTGTACAGTTGGAAAACATTCAGTTTGTCTGAAAAAAATAAAAATAAAACAGATTCAAATAACAACAACACAACTTTTCACATGCGAGTCTCTCATCATTCTATCTCTGGTGGCGACTCAAATCTTCTGGATTAACAATTAGGACTCACGGCTTTGAGATTATTTTATCCATTTTAGTTTAAATCCTCAATGGAATTAAGAATAGACCTCCAAAAACTCCCATTCTGAACCTTCATTCATGAAAACTGCATCCCGCTGAAATCTCAATCCCATGGAGAGGAGTTTTGATATTTTCAAAATAAAAGACCATTGTGTGAAAAGGAAGGAAGCACTGGTAGTGTTCCTCACTTAAACTAAACGGCAAAAATGAGACGTTGCAGTCCTTTGTCTGGCGTGTTCTGTCCTAATGTTTGCTCAGTCCGAACACCGCTCGTACCAGCAAGTGTGCAAAGCCGTCTGCGCCACTACAGGCTGAGCGTCAGGACGAAGGTGGTGAGGACTCCGGACAGCATGACGAAGGGCAGCCAGGTTTTCAGGAAAGCTGCCCAGCTGAAGAACAAAAACAGAGAGTAAGAGGAATTAAAAGTAAGCAAAGGAAAAACTTTAACTCCCACAAGCCCACACCAAGTGCCGCTGTCCACCCCGCCCGCCGGCGCAGGGAGCTCCAGCAGAGCGGCGACCTCCAGCGGCGGTGCAGTCGGGGAGCGCTGCTGTCGGTGATTAATTACACAACTCGCCTCCTGAGCCGTGGGAGTGTATACGAAGACGCCGCACACCCTGGCTGCACTGTTCTCTATGTGGGTCAGTGGAGAATAATGAAGGGGGGTTGCTCTCTCTCATTGCAACGATAACCCAGCCACGGCACGGACTTATTCCAATGAAGAGACAGGGAGAATGTTAAATATCAAACTTATTTTCCAGATGATGCAGTTATCTTTCTTCCATAAATAGAAGTTTTCTACCTCAGAGGATGGATTTGGAGCTCAGCTTTATTCCCGTTTAGTTTAAAGAAGCTCTTTGGAGATTGTAAATGTCACGTTTTCAAAACCGTCAGTTTGCTGAATAACGTGGCCTGGTCAAGCTTCTTCACTTCGGTACCAAAAACCAGGTGATGTCACTTCATTTAGCCTTCAGCGTCCTCAAATCAAAGCAACACTTACCTCACGTGTTTCCCATGAATAAACGACAGCATGCACAGGTTCACCATGTTCCAGGAGGTGCTGTTGTTGTATCGCATCAGGTTTAGGGCCAAGGCAACGTGGGAGTGGCAGTTATCAAGGCACAAATTGTGCTTCAATATAAAAAAAAAAGCATAATGTTAATATCGATGTGGTAACAGGCAGTAAAAAAGCTTCTGAACGAAGTCATACCGGCCTGCATTTGTATTCCTCGGATGCATCGTGCACTGCTTGGTCCCATGTGGCGGCACCGTTGCCACAAACCTTATCCACGTCCAGTTTCCAGTACCTGCAACATTAGCTACCATCAGTGTGCCCACTTCAACCCTCCTTCAGAAAAAACACAGGCAAGAATCGTATTATTTAACTTACTTTGTTGGCCGGCCAAACCCCATGTTGTCCTCCTGGACAGCAAGAACAAAAGGTAACATTTCAAGTTTATGAAGCTGAGTGAGTTTATTGCTGAAGAGTATGTTGTGATTGTGACTAAATCATAAATGGCCATCGGGGTAGCATCAGTGCTGCAGCATGTGAAATGCTTGCATGATAAATAGTGGTGATTTTAGGCTATTTGCTTGAGCACTCCTAAGTCTAACTTTGCCCTCTGAAAATAAAGATCTGATATTTGTAGAGCAGACTAATTATTACCTAGACTTACCAAATATTTTTAAGATAAACTAAATGATAAATAAACCACTAAACTCTAAAAACACAGTTCCTAATATAAATTATGCTACTTTTAATTTGAAGTCCGCTTTTATTTTGAAAGCCAAAGCAATTTTTTTGAGCAGCTCTAAATAAACCTGACACTGCAGCTACTCTCTGCTGTTGAAACAGCAAAGGAAACGATGCATTTAAACTGATGGACAAGTCCAAAATAAAGAACATATTTCAGTCATCCAGAATTCATCCTATCCATAAACATTTCAAATATCAGAAACATCTCCCGTCTATATAATAAATTGTATTCAGAGTATTTGTATGTTTGCTTTAGGCTCCTGATCCCTACGGGTGAATTATTCCTGTAATGAAAGAATGTTCGTGGTATAAGTAATTTTCATTAAAAAGTACTGATAAAAAAAAGTCCTGTAAATCGGAAGTGTCTTTTTATTTAACATTAATTAAATAATCTTTTACTTTTAATGGAAACGTTAAACCTGTCTACGATTTATTAGTAGGAATGTCAAATTAGATGTATATTAATGTAAATTCTGATAATTATAATTTTGATCGAAAGTCAACATTCCTTATGTTGTGTACTTGTATGTTACAACGACTTGCCATACATTTGAACTCACCGAGACAAAATAAGATCCTGCGAAATCTCTGATGACTCCCGCTGAGGTGCAAATGCCCATGTGACCGACGAAGGGAAGCACCCACCTGCATGATGAATGAGCCACCTCATGTGTTTGGTTGTGCAACACAACACAGAATATATTGAACATAACCATGAAATATATCAAAACACCACCCAGCCACAACTAATCCGTATTATGTTCAGGGATAACACGTTGCGTTAAGCTAGCAAATCGCTGGAATGCGTTAGCTTCTTACGATAAAATTGGAATAGGTGTCCAGACAACGCAGTAAGGATAGCGGCAGCTCCTCCTCTCTGTCTTTGAGAAATCACCGTGGTAGTTCATCATTATGTCGGATTCGTCAACCTCCGCCATCACCGTCAGTGGTCGGGAATGACAGATGACGTAAAGAGGCAGGGTGGAGGCGGAGCCATGAATTCCGACAGACGGATGTGTCCATGAATCCGACACGAGTTGTTGCGTTCATGGTCCGTGTCAGACCGTCTATGATCCAAACATCCGGTGATAGAACATGAAGTTAGTTGGTCACATGTATTCTGTAAATCATGTTGTGTTGATGACAACTATATAGGTCATAAAGAGAAATATGTTTTGTGTTCTTTTGTCACGTTTTCTATGAGCACACTAAAATTACAGCAGCTAACCTTTACTTATGTAGCAGGATGAGGTAATCTGCTCCTGACTTTAATACCAGGTGTTATTTATTAAAATCAGGAGCAGATTACCTCATCCTGCTACACTTAATATTACAGTCATGTCTTCATATAGAATATATGATATCCACAAGCACGTGATGATGTGTTTCAGCTGCTAACAGGCACCAGAATTAAAATAGAAAATTAAACAAGTGTGAATGCTAATGCTATATATTCAGCCATCGTCACCCCCGAGCTGCACATGCAGGATGCACTTAGGAGAACGGTGAGGCGATCCTCTGTGTAGAAGCCATTGTTCTGCAGATGTTCTTCATGCAGTTTACTTTTATTTCTGGCAGTTGTTAAAACCACCGTGCTTCTCGCTGACATCAATGATTTCTCAAATGTCAATGAAGTTTACAAGCAGTGTGAGTATGTTGGCTTCCCCTCTATAGATAAGAGCTGTTGTACAACCCTGACCGCTGCATGTCAGCACAAACTAGCTATACCACAAGTCCCATTTATTTAGCATAAGGAGCCTTTAGATCTGCCCGCTTTGCCCATCTTTCCTTAGTTTACTCCATACATGTTTTTATATTCCCTACTTCTAAATAAAGTGATGTTCTGTCTAGAAGAGTTTTTATGGCTCCATGCTGATGTGAGGAGAGATCACCACATGTTGCATAAGCCAGTTAAACACCGAAACCAGAGATGATTCAATGTTACTGTAGGGTTAATGACATAAACATAGGAATTAAAGGCTGTTGCTATCAGCTTATATTTTAATTCCTAAGATCAAACAAATTGACGAATGAGATTATATATGGATATGTAAATATAATAGATATAAATTCATACACCAACTTGCTTGGTCTATGTTTAATCAAAAGATTATAATATTTATTTTTAAAGATTTAATTTAATAGCAAAGATTATTTGTTAATTCAGAAGATCTAAAGATCTTTGCCTGTTCAGTGATCAATGTACACCCACTCTGTGTTTATTTCAAGAAAGAGTCAAATTTAAGAAGGTTAAGAAATGTATTACTAAACAATTATAAAACATGACAATTTATAAAAGACTTTGATATTAAAAAGACTTTGGTATTAAAAAAGCAACCCTGTGTTTGGATGAATCTAATATGAAGTGTTTGTTTGCGGGTGAATGCAATGTCTCAGAACGTGTCTGGTGCAGGTGTGTTCTCTGGAGGGCCCTCGGTCGACGCTGTAGCGTAATGGTTTATTGACGTTACAACTCGCAGGTGCAGTCAGAGATCAGGGTCAGCCAGTGTGGTCACAGGGTGGCATTCAACCTTCCCCCGTGGTAGGCGAGTCACCAACGTCAGGTCTAGAGGTCACTAGCACCAGCTGTAGGAGTAGGGTCAGTGATGTTGTCAGCCCCCCCCTTCGGCAGGTGGCATCCCCACCGCAAGGTACTGGGCTTCAGCTGAAGTCTCGGCGTCACCATCAACTCCCCCTTCGGCAGGTGGTGTTCCCACTCCAGTGTGCGGAGTCTCAGGTGCAGTGCCACTGCAAACTCCCCTAGGTTAATGTTGGTTTAAGCTTGACGCATCCGCGAGGTTGCGTCATTTTAAAAACCACACCCCTCCACAGCGCCTCTGCACGGCCCAAAATTTCCGCACCGCGCACCTAGGAAATTTTCTAACCATGCGGACGGTCGGACGTGGAAAAACATGGCGGACTGGCAAGAACTAGTATGGCAGAGGTTCGTAAATACAGACATTTGTATGATTCAGCTCTCAAAGATCACCGTGATCAACACGTTGTTAATAATTCTTGGAGAGAAATAGCTTGCACTGTCGGAAAAGACGAGGACGCTGTTAAAACATGCTGGAATGACATGTTGTAAACAACAGTCATTTTTACTTCTACTATGGTGTAGTGTTGGATGCATGCAGTAGAGCTCTATGCTGCCCCCTACAGTTTGGGAGAATATTAGCTCACCGCAGAGACAAGCCGCATGAACCTATAAATGCTGCAAGTTGTGAAGCGCGTTCCATCCACGAGCCGCATCACCAAGCGGAAAGTGAATGCGTCAAGCATAAACCAAGCTTTAGGTGGTTTTCCCACCCCCGAGTGAAGCAATCTTGCTGCAGAGACGACACAGACTCTGTGGGTGTCACTGACCTTGGAGGCTGTGGATCGACTGGTCACTCTGACAGCGCCGTTGTAGTTAACAACACCTAGAGAGGGAATGACACGAACACGAAAGAGAGCCCATAGCTCAGGAACGGAGTCAAGCTTGACAGGAGAAGGCAGATGAGCTGTCGGATCAGAAAGGTACAGGATTATCCTGCTAATATCAGAGTCCTGGGACTGAAGACTGACAAGGTTGTTTTCAGAAAAGACAGGAAGAACAGACTCAAAACCATCGGACGGTCAGGAGGTGGACGCGTTAACGGCCTGAGCTCAAGTCACGACACACACACGGGGTGGGTTTGACCGAGAAGACACACTGTCAGGGAGCCACAAGGGGTTAAAGGACCATGGGGTACCAACAGCTGCACCTTGTTTGGCAAGAGAGTCTGCAATCAGATCCTTATCAGTTCCGGGTACACGAGAAAGACCTTTGACTTCACGCCAATAGATCTGCATGTCATGTGATGTCGCTAGGGTTATCACAAGCCATGAAGAGGTCTTGATGTTTAACGGGCTTCCGGTTAGAGGTTAAGAACCCGTTAATTTTCCAAGAAGATAAGAGAGGTGGTGGAGGACCTAAACTTGGAGACGGCCACAGAAAAGGAATGCTCAGAGAGATAGGAGGAGAACCACTCCAGAGCAGTTCCTGATAGGCCTACCCAGTCTTTCAGCCTTTCCAGTAGCAGGTGATGGTCAACAGTGTCAAAGGCTGCAGTCAGGTCCAGCAGGACCAGAACAGAACAGTCCCCTGCATCACTGAGTCAGAAGGTCATTAGAGACCCTAAGAAGAGCTGTTTCAGTAGAATGAGCTCTACGAAAACCTGACTGGAAGCTATCATAAATGTTATGTTCATCAAGAGCAGCTGTGAATTGTTTAGCCACAACCTTTTCCAAGATCTTGGAGATGAACGGAAGTTTAGAGATGGGTCTGAAGCTGCTATGGAGAGAGGGGTCGAGACTCGGTTTTTTAAGAAGCGGGTGGATTACAGCATTCTTAAAGTAAGCAGGGACCTGACCAGAGACCAGAGAAGCATTAATTATAGAGAGCACGCTGGGACCGATGGACTGAATAGCACTTTTAAACAAAGATGAAGGTAAGATGTGGAGGGGACATGCAGAGGTCTTCATAGAGTTAACTAGTTTGGTTAACTCAGGCAAAGAAACAGGAGCAAAGCTATCTAGGATGATGGGTCTGGTTGGAGTTGGGAGAGGCAGCGATAAGGCTGAAGGAGAGATGCTAGATCTAACCTTATTGACTTGTTCACAAAGAAAGACAGAAAGTTCTCACAGTCTGTAACAGAGTAGATGGAGGCTGTAGGAGAGGCAGGAGAGACGATGCTGCTGATGGTGTTAAACAGCACCTTGGGGTTCCCTTTGCTCTGGGACACCAGGTTGGAAAAATAGGAAACCCTAGCATCTCTGACTGCAGAGTTAAAGGATGTCAGAAGATCTTTTAGGTGCAGCAGATGGACGTGGAGATGGGTTTTCTTCCACAAACGCTCAGTTTTTCTGCATTGGCGCTTCAGGCTGTCATGAAACCAGGGAGTAGGGTTCACTGCAGGAACTGATCTGGTTCTGACAAGACAGATGTTGTCCAGAATGGAGAGGCAGTGATCGTTAGACTGAGAAGGTAAGGAATCTGGGTCGTTATCAGAAGAACAGGGTGGATCAAAAGCAGCAGAAAAATTTCTAGCTGTGCTCTCATTAAGAAAACGAGAACTAACCATACGGCGAGCAGGAGGTGGGGACGCAGAAACTGACAAGTTAAAGAAAATGCAATGGTGATCAGAAGTAAAAACAAGGTCCAGAGTGTGCCCCCTGGTGTGTGTGGGGCCAGAAACATGATGGGTAAAGCTGAAGGAGTCCATAATGCTGGAGAAATTCATGGCAAAGTGATGGGAGGGATCATCAACGTGGATGTTAAAGTCACCAACAATCACCAGTCTGGACAGCTTCACAGTGGAGGACAGAAACTCACTAAACTCCTGAAGGAAAGAACTGTTTGGACCAGGTGGACGATAGACCACAGCACAGTAGAACGGGTCCTTACGCCCGACTTTAATCAGCTGCAGTTCAAAGGAAGCAAAGTGACCAGAGGTTGTAGAGCTACGTGGAAGATGGTCTCTGAAAACAACAGCTAGGCCTCCCCCACGACCAGAACCCTGGGGCTGGCTAAGAAAAGAATAACCACTCGGGCAGAGTTCAACCAGACCAGAATATCGTGGGCGATCGTGAACAAACGGAAGGACAAAAGAGTCTGGCGATCACAGGAGATGGTAGCAGGGACACTACTGAAGAGTATCGCAGACAGGAGCAAGGTGGAAAAGAGGAGGTTAGTGGAGAAAAGTATGAAAAAGTGGCCGGTGACTGCGGCTAAGCCAAGCACAGGCGCCATCTTGTTAGCGTCAGTGCGGAGACACGCAACGTCCTTGCGGGCCTGCCGGAGAGCTCCGCAAGGACGGACGGAGTCGAGCTCTCTTTTCTAAACATCCGTCAGTCGAGACGGACAACGCAAGCTTGTGATTGGTCAGGACGCCGCTGTTGTCTACACCGCTGCCATTGCACCCTCAAAAGCATAAACAGAACCGAGGATAACTAGCGGCAGACATGGAAAAGCTTGAAGAATACATCGCGACTTAACTCTAAAACATGAACGTTTAATTCCCCCGTGACTGGAGGAGTGAAAAGATGCACAGCAAGCGTTTTATTTGTGGACGGAAATGACAAGAAACGTGGGTTTAGAGGTGGTGAGCGCACGAAGAGGTGGAGGAGGATGAGAGACAAATTTGTCTGTGTTAAAAAGTCTCTTATATGCACAAAAAACACAATATAAACACACGATCTTGGACCGATACATGACAGGATACCACAGAACAGCGCTACGCCCTCTGTTGTCCTGCCGGGCAATTGCTTTGCAACACTCCCCAGGAGACGGAGAAGTATGAGGGCAAAACGCTTCCATCAATCCGTGCGCGTCTGTCCCTTGCGGAGCTGACGGAGAAGCATGAATCAGGCTTGAGACTCCGCACCCTGGAGTGGGAACACCACCTGCCGAAGGGGGAGTTGATGGTGGCGCTGAGACTCCAGCCGAAGCCCAGTACCTTGCGGCGGGGACGCCACCCGCCGAAAGGGGAGCCGACAACTTCAACGACCCCACTCCACTACAGCCGGCGCCCGTGACCTCCAGCCGAGCCGGCGAGTCACCCACCGACGGGGTGGCCGAATGCCCCCCGCACCACCACCGGCCTACCCCGATCTCTATGACTGCACCTGCGCGTCGACTGAGGGCCCTCTGGAGCGCATATGTGTCGCCCTGAATCAGTTCTTCCTCTAAAAAAACAGATGTGTCACTGTCTATTTCCTCTAATTCTTCATCAATAGGAGACATTTCCTCCTTTTCTTCTAAAGAAAGTGATATTTCATCATTCTCCCCAAAGTTCTCCTCCATAATTGTGGAAAGACCAGCCTGATTCTCCCAAATATCCCTCTCTGTAGTCAGAGACAGACCAGCGTCCTCCCCCCATTGAGTCAAACACATCCAAATCTGACGTAGTTACTTCATCTGACGTAAAACCAGAAAGATGCTCCACCTGAGAGTAAATCTGTGAGGCTTGTTACCAGCATTCAGACATCAATTCTGTTTGCTTCACAGCCAGACAGGACACGGTAAATAAAATAAAATAAAAAAAGAAGAAAAAAAAAGAAAAAGAAAGATTTTTCAGTCAGTGGTTCTGCGTCTTCATGGGCCACAGAGAGACTTGTTAAGGATCCAGAATCCTCTTCATGGAAAACCGAATGTTCGACGTCTCTGAGTAGACTAGTTTCTATCTCCAGGCCAATCTTCCGCTGAAACCGGAGATGTTTTCGCTTCTCCTTCCATAAAGCCTCTAATTCTTTCAGCTCACTGGGAGCTTTAGAGCCAGAGTCTCTTAAGTCAAACACATCCAAATCTGACGTAGTTACTTCATCTGACGTAAAACCAGAAAGATGCTCCACCTGAGAGTAAATCTGT
>SSNQ01034597.1:313930-320247 GCA_006942095.1 Nothobranchius kuhntae | reverse complement strand
GTGTGTGTGTGTGTGTGTGTGTGTGTGTGTGTGTGTGTGTGTGTGTGTGTGTGTGTGTGTGTGTGTGATATGATGAGAAGGTTCAGAGAAACCAGATGTTACTGGAAGAAGCAAGTCTAAATACCAGCATGAAGTAAAACCAGCATATCACCGGGCTGCGATCCAGTTCCTAAAATGTGTCATCACGCTTCACACTTCCTTCACCGGAGTCACGGGGTCTAACAAATGTAAAACGTGCGAAGGAAAACACGTTATTCTAATAAGTAACAGCGTCGCCGTCTGAAACCCGTCTAGAAACGTTTCAGGTTTTGTTTTTAGTCAGAAGGTGTAAAAAAATCATCAGTGATACAATTAGAGACAAACTGCAAACAAACCAGCTTGTTATTAAGGACAACCCACATGACCTGGTCTGATCCTCCACCAGGGGGCAGCAGACGTGTGTAGGGCTGGATATGGCCGGTTTCTGATGAAGGTACTAACCCCGATGCTCCATCTGGAGGCCTTAAGGACAGAAAGGGTTTGATGTCATTTTTGTCCACAAGAGGCGATGCTACAGGGAGTAGAAGTTAAGAAGAAGCAGGAGTTAAAAGGTGTAGATTATCTGTTTAATCAGCAGTCTCTAGTGGGAATGAGTCAGCATAGTGTAGGTGTAGGAGACTATTTTCATGTTCAGCCTGCATGAAAAACTCAGAGTGACCTGTTGGAATCAGAAATAATCATGTACAGTGTTCCACACCTTTAAGGATTTATGGTAAATGGTAAATGGTCTGTGTTTGATATAGCGCCTTCTAGAGTCCTGGAACCCCCCAAGGCGCTTTACAACACAACCAGTCATTCATCCATTCACACACACATTCACATACTGGTGGGGATGAGCTACGATGTAGCCACAGTTGCTCTGGGGCGCACTGACAGAGGCGAGGCTGCCGAGCACTGGCGCCACCGGTCCCTCCGACCACCACCAGCAGGCAAGCTGGGTTAAGTGTCTTGCCCAAGGACACAACGACAGCAACAAACTGAGCGGGGCTCGAACCTGCAACCTTCCGATTACGGGGCGAGCACTTAACTCCTGTGCCACCGTCGCCCATAACAGCAGTAGCTTTGGTCTACAGTCCAAAGCTACTGAGTAGAGAAGAGGAGAAGTGTGTGTGAAGCCGGTTGGAATGGGTGCGGAGAAGTGTCAGGTGGGATAAAAGAGTTCAGCTAGAATGAAAGGACAGAAGATAGTAGTGAGAGCAGCCATGTTGTCTGGTTTAGAGACAGTCTCCACGACGACGAGACGGGACGGAGCTGGAGGACGCAGAACTCAAGATGTTGAGGATCTCTTTGGGAGTGACGAGGATGGATAGGATCGGGAATGAGTCCATCAGAGGGGCGGCTCGTGTTGGATGCTGTGGCGATAAAGTCAGAGAGGACAGACTGAGATGGTTTGGACATGTCCAGAGGAGAGACAATGATCACAAAGGTGCTGAGGTTGGAGCCACCGTGCAGGAGGCTGAGAGGGTTGTGGTAAAAGAGGTTAGTTGGTGTGATGGTGGAGGACGCAGAACACAGGACCAAACGGAGACAGACGATTGGCTGCAGAGACTCCTGAAGAGATGCGCGGCAATCCCACAAGAAGAAAAGAAGTTGAGACGACACTCTAATCAGAGAAAAGCTTCAGTTGTTACTGTCGTACTCTTGTAGTGTTACCTAATCCCTGATGCTTAATATTAATGTTGTTTTACGTGTAAAAGCGATCACATAGTCCCACTTCCCAGCCTTTAACGTTCCTGAAACGGGACTGAAAACAAGTGGAAAAGCAGGAATTTTCTCACAGGAAAGTCTGGCTCTTTCAAATTAAAACACAACTAAAGGGCAAGTGGATAAATCTGATAGCTGAACGGATGGCACTGAGAGAAGTCCACTGCAACAGCGGACGATGATGAGGGATGCCGTCATCTGTGCGTTTTGGAAGTTAACAACTTTAAAAACCTGCCTATGTCCCCTCTTCCTGGAATATGTGTCCTTTACTTCCTTTAACCAACCCCTCTGATCAGTCCACTTCCAGGACATAACCCCCACCCACCGGGCCACTCCCCCGGCCACACCCCTCCCCCTTCTAAGCTTGTGCCCAGAAGCTTCTGTGGTGTTTGCTCCCGTTTTCATGAAGCGACGACGCGCTGCAGTATAACAGGTAAGTCACGGAGAGAGGAAAAGGAGAACGGGAGCGAGATGGAAAGACAAAAGGAAAGACAAACAGAGAGGGAGGAAAAGTTGGTGGTCAGCAAACCCGCGGGCATCATAAATCAGATTTCCCACAATCCCCTGCGGAGGGGCCCTTCGCTCGGCCTTGTGCGGACACGCTCAGCGGGGCGCGGAGCATCGATTGGCGTCGCCATGCCGATGCTGACTGTGCCGGGTTCGGAGGGTGAGAGGGGTGAAGGGGTGAGGTGGTGGGAGGGGGTGTTAGGTGTGTGTGTGTGGAAGGGAGGGGGTAGAGAAATCTGCCTCGGCATCAAACTAAAACAGCAACCCAAACTCAGGAAAAACATAGGTGTGTGTTTGTGAGAGAATGTGCAGACTCGGTGCTAATTTCCTCCCCCATCAGCACACGCTCACTCACTTCGACTCTTCTCTTTTCTTCTTCTTCCTCTTCTAATTCCTCCTCTTCTTCCACGCTCATCACAATCTTCTGCCCACTCTCTCCGGGGCAAACAGGAGGACCTTCATCCTGCTGCTGCTTGTGCCGAGAAGCCGAGATCCACCCCGCACGCCCTGGAGGATGAATCCTGAAGGCAACCATAAACTAACACCTTCCAGAGAGGGTTGTGTGTGTTTATCACGTCTTCACAACACACAGCTGTTCTTTACAAAGTAGAAGATGAGTCAAAACACAGGGAGAGTCAGACTTCCAGGTGTGTTTATTGAACGGTGTCAAGACTCACACACACACACACACACACACACACACACACACGCACGGTGAAACTCTAGGATTAGAAAATCCCGACAGATCCACGACACACCAACATTCATGGACTCACCCATCTGGACTCACGACGGGGAAGGCTGTTGCTGGTTTAGCGTCCAGCAAACAGCAGAGAACGTCTCAGCCATAGAAGCTAACTGTTAGCATTAGCAACTCCGCCACACAGCAGAACTCCTCCAGGCTTGTGTTATTTTGTGGAGATATTTCCAGTTCTGCTTGTCAGAGGTAGAGCTGCATTGCTGTTATCCAGTCCAGGGCAAGATGTCCAAACATCAGGAAATAAGACTCCAAACCTGCCGTCTGAAGCTCAGCTGTGATGTGGGTCACTTTCAGGACTGAGAAACGGTGCACCAGCATGTCCCCCGCCCCACACCCGAGAATGACTTACAAGGCATGCACACCTACTAGAGACCACTGCAAATGTGTTGATTAAACAACTAAACCACTCTTTTAAAAGAATAGCTTAAAGTGTTTAAAACTTTAGTGCGACAGGCCACACCCAGCCCTCCCTCGGTCAGGCTGCTAGAAGCTGAGAAGCTCCCTCACCCATGAAGAGCTCGGAGGAGAGCTGCTGCTCCTCCAGCTCTTCTTGTGTTTGGAGCAGTTATAGAGGCTGTAGAGAACCGAATGGCAGCACAAACATGCATAATATGTCTGCATTAAAGCCTCCAGATGGAGAATCAGGACTAGTACCTTCATTAGAAACCTGTCTGGTGCAGGTGTACTGCCCCCTGGTGAAGGATTACAGGTGGCAAGGGCCAACTTTAGTTCATTTTTTCTGTTATAATGTTAGAGAACTACACAAGAAAAATAAAACTGAAGACAACACAGTCGGTAAAAATGTTTTAACGTTTTTTAAACGATCGTTTGTTATTTCAGGGGTTAAACAGCTGTTTACATGAGCGTAGCGGAGAATGAAAACAAAAGTCTTGTCCCGTAGAAACACGTTTGTCTACATATTTCCTCTTCCTGTCGGACATGTTTGGTTGTAAAGATGCTTGAAAACCTGGAGATGGAATAAACGATCCAAACCAAACAGCCACACTGGCCTTCTCCAGCTCTTTACCCCTCTGTTTTTCTCTTCCCCTCTTTTATAAATTTCATTAGGAGAGGAATCCCATTAGCCGCGGCTCTGGCCCTGCCTCTCAGGGTTAACAACTTTGCTTAGCCATGTAAATTCAGAGCTTAGTCAGGCCGATTCTCCACAGCAGCGCAGGAAGCACGCGGTCCTCGCCACATTAATGCGCTATCTTTGGATATGTGTAAAAACCTGTTTGCGTGTGTGTGTGTGTGTGTGTGTGTGTGTGTGTGTGTGTGTGTGTAAACCTCCTCCAGCAGATTATCTGGAGTGTGGTTGTGAGTGTATCTCCGTATCATATACATACTGCACGTGTTCTCAGGGTCTGGTGGATGAGGTTGAAGGGGGACGACACTTATCTCCCGTGGGCAGGACCGATACACCTTCCAGTGGCCTCCTCACTCTTCCTCCTCTCCCGCCTCCTCCTCCTCCATCTCAGAGGCTTTAACACACAAACGCAGGAAGATTTACTCCACATTGGCACCAGCAGCTAGTCGCTGGCTCCCAAACACAGCGAAGCAGCTTAAAGTGATGTTTCACTCCAGAGCAGCAGTTATTCTCCCTGCCATCGCGCCGGTGTGCGGGTGCGTGTGTGTTTCTGCACCTCGCAGGCGTCCCAAAGCTGCCCTTTACTTACTCAGAGCTCAGTGCTGCTGTAAAGTGCAAACGCGAATCTTGACTGCGTCGCTTCTGCTTGCTCTCCTGTACAGGTGAAGCATCTCAGAAAGGAAAGTTAGAGAAGTTAGCATAACTCTTGCACCATTTCTCACACACACACACACGCGCACACACACACACGCACACACACACACACACACACACACACACACACACACACTGAAACAGGCAAACAAATGGAGACAAGATGGGAAAAATATCGGTTGTTGATATCGACCCGGTTTTGTTTATCAGACCGATACCGATATGATAAAAAATGACCGGTATCGGCCGATACCGATGTTGATGCAGATATCTTGTCCATCCACATTTCAGCCCATTAAAACTTTTTCATACAAACGAATCTGAACAAAAACGTAGAAACAGTGAAATAACTTTCTAAATTTCATGCATAATTTTTTTGCTTTAAAGTTTTGAAAATGATCAACTTTATGAGTGTTTTGACTTCCATAGCAGGTAATTAAAGGGTCAGAGGTCATCTGACACAAATCTGTGTGATAAAAGGCATCTTAGAGCGAAGGAGTGTTGATCCACTTCCTGTTTCGGGTGACCGGGACCCCGTCGACAGACTCCTCGCTCCCCTCAGGTGCATCTTAGCTCTATTTTTAGAGCGAGCTCTTCAATGCTTTCCTGATTGATCGTGATCTTGATCAATTGCTGGCACTGGTTGGAGTCCTGTCCCAATCCTGGATCTATAGCGTGTCCCGGCCCGTGCACCGCTTCCTGTCTTTGTCTGGGATCGGGAGAGGTTCATCAATGGAAGCTCGGCTCTCACTTCTCCGTCTTCAGCCCCTTGACCCAGTCGATGTCGCGTCTGCCTCCTGACATGTGGGGCTTTACACTTACTCCAGAACCCTTTCTCCACCTGGAAGAACTTATTTAAGGTTGTTTTAGTGATCATTTCATCACCAGATTAAAGGTTTCATTTGTCCGGGTGAAAACATGAAATGTGGTGCGGTGGGAGGATGCAGGACAGTCACGGCTGTCAGTAACAATACAGCGGTGTGGAAAACTCTTTGCCCCCTTCTTGATTTCTTATTCTTTTGCATGTTTGTCACACAAAATGTTTCTGATCATCAAACACATTTAACCGTTAGTCAAAGATAACACAAGTAAACACAAAATGCAGTTTTGAAATGATGGTTTTTATTATTTAGGGAGAGAAAGTCCAAACCTACATTGATAAAGTAATTGCCCCCTGAACCTAATAACTGGCTGGGCCTCCCTTAGCAGCAACAACTGCAATCGAGCGTTTGCGATAACTTGCTACGAGTCTTTTACAGCGCTCTGGAGGAGTTTTGGCCCACTCATCTTTGCAGAATTGTTGTAATTCAGCTTTATTTGAGGGTTTTCTAGCATGAACCACCTTTTTAAGGTCATGCCATAGCATCTCAATAGGATTCAGGTCAGGACTTTGACTAGGCTACTCCAAAGTCTTCATTTTGTTGTTCTTCAGCCATTCAGAGGTGGATTTGCTGGTGTGTTTTGGGTCATTGTCCTGCTGCAGCACCCAAGATGGCTTCAGCTTTAGTTGACCAACAGATGGCCGGACGTTCTCCTTCAGGATGTTTTGGTAGACGGTAGAATTCA
>SSNQ01034597.1:301430-303930 GCA_006942095.1 Nothobranchius kuhntae | reverse complement strand
TAAGACTCTGGTAGGGGGTGACTTGCTCTTTAACAACAACATTCGCTGTGTCTCAATTCAGGGCCTACTCGGCCGATGGGGGCTGGGTCCTCCGTCGGCCGAGTAGACCGGATGTTAACGGCTGTGAATTTCATGAATTCCCGCCACTCCCTCGGTGAACGTTCCGTCGCCTAGCAACCGTGGAACCGCTGAGCAGGAGGGAGAAGGAACTTTAAAAGATGGAGCTGGAAGTTTAATTTAGCTTTTTAATCATTTCCTTGACTGTTGGAGAGCTAATTCAGAGAAAATACTTTAGACTAGCTGAGCCTGAGCAAAGATGTGATAATAGTTTTTAATACTTTCTAAGGGTCTTCATTTGACCAAAACCCATTTATCACCTTTTAAGACCCAGCGGATACCCTGTAGTAAACAATTCTCATTTGTAAACAAAAATAAAATTCAAGAGTTTAATGCAGAACTGATTTTATTTAGATATTTCTTTTATATGTACATGTTTAATCTTTATTAACCATTTTTTCTAGCAAAGTAAAAAGCTGTCAAAGCTCTCCCTTCCCTCCTGGGCCCTCTGCTGCTCTGCCTCCCTCTGCAGCCTCATGTCCTCCCTGATCAGCTCCAGAAGCTGGTCATCACTGGCACCTTCCCCTGGATGCCCATTTTCTCCAGAATAGTCTTAACAAACATGTAAGGAAAGAAACAGGAAGAGAAAAGATAGAGAAAAGGACATCGTGTTAATTGTTTGGGTCCATCCCGACTAAAGCTGATGTATAATTATGATAATTAATGATGCTGAATTCATGAGTCCAGCTGTAGAGGGGAAGAAACTGGTCTTCATTTTTAAAATCTTTTCTATTTTTAATTGTAATTTTCGTTCTTGTGAAGCGCCTCGTGGTTTTTATCTAGAGAGGCAGCAAACTCCCCTCCCTCCAGGACATTGGGGCGTAAAGGTTGGATCATAGCCGACCCATCTGGCCCTGGATACAGTCTCTTTGTCTCCTGACTGATCCATTTGGACCAGAACCTCATCACAAGAACAGTTTCTTCCCCTCAGCCTTTCAATAACAGTGGGCCTGCCCACTCCGGTCCCTTGGTTCCAGTCACATGACCCGGTGTTGTGTTCGTACCTGAACTGTTCTGCTCTGATCCGCACCTACGCAGTCTTGTAGCCGTTTATTGTTGTTTTATTGTGCTTATATTCTTATTTTGTTTATCTCTTTTTATTTTGGATTTTGCACCAAGCACTAGCGATTTCCTAATGTTGTGATTTCTCACACACGTGACACTAAAATCCCTTCCGATTCTAATTCCCTGTCAATAATAATAATAATAATAATAATAATAATAATAACACAAAAGCTGGCATATATGATGTAACACACGTTTTATTTTGAAATAAACCGGCTCTAACTCACCGCTCCACATCTCACTTCCTGTCTAGCTCGTGTGTTTCTTTGACTTCATGACATCCAGAAAAATGAAAAGGGATTCCATGCAGAAACTTTGTGGAGCTCTGCATCTGAGCCTGCGCTGCAGCCGGTGTGAATCCGGACGGGAACCGGACCACGTGCGCTGTGGCTTCGGAGCTCTATGACCACAGGACGTTTGCCACATTTAACCTGAGCAGCTTCTGTGAGTCACAAAGATCTAGAAATGAGACGACTATGGGAGGTGGACACTGTGAACGAATAAAATTCACTTTGTGACGAAACTATTTCCTCGTGTCTCAGTTCGTTTAGCAAATGCAGCCATAAATGAAACTTCCTACACGTGATTCCTGATCGTTTCTCCTCACACACTGAGATGGGCTGATCGTCTTCTTCTGTGGTTTTAACGCTTCAGCTCCATCAGTGAAGCGCATGAATCAGCATCAGCTTGTTTATGAAATCTTGGTCAAACATTGCAGGTTATTCCTAATGTTTGCTGCTTTGGGAATATTGTGTCCTTTTTCGGGGAATGACGACAGCCTTCCTCACATCCAGTCTGATGAAACACCAAATCTTTCCCAGCTCCCGTCACAGCTGGACCGGTAAAAGGATTTCCAGCTGTGTGTCTGGCGGCGGTCATCCTGTTCCTTTTGGACGCTCCTTTAGAACACTTCTTGTTTTTTTGGGTTGAGGAAAACGCTTCCTTCTCCTCCTCCTTCATTCCCCACCTCTTAGCTTCCTATTAACCCGTCCAAACCCGGCCCGGTCGCCCAAATCTGGGCTCAGGAGGAGACGCGCCCAAATGAATGACGGGGCCGAGGAGGGTCAGCTGAAAGGCATGATGGGACTTATCATGGAGCACATATGGGAATTGTGAGGGATTTGGGACGGAGCGTGGCAGACTCCGGAATGGATCAGCCTGTGACATCATTAACCATCCACTTGGATTTCTGGGATTTCCGTAAGCCGGACGGGGAAGGGTTGGAAGAGTGGATTGGTTTGGGGGGAGTGGCTCTGTGAGATTGTGAGACCTGAGCATGTGATTGGGCAGAGCGCTGAGAATCAGATTTGACTTTTCA
>SSNQ01034597.1:261887-264442 GCA_006942095.1 Nothobranchius kuhntae | reverse complement strand
ACCCCCCCCCCCCCCCCACACACACACACACACTAATATTAGAACCTGCTTTAAGAGTAGAAACCAGAGAGAAGTGTTTTCAGACAAGATTTAAAAGCGGTGATTGAAGGCGCCTGCCTAACCGGGAGGGGCAGAGTTCAGGAGAAAAGGCCCTTTCACCTCAGGAACAGCGAGGAGGAGCTGATCTCAGACCTGCAGGCACAAGGAGGGTGGTGGGGTGGAGCAACACACCCAGGTAGGAAGGGGCGTGACCTTTCAAAGACTTAAAAATTAAAACATTTTTTAAAATCAATCCTGAACTGAACCGGCCACCAGTGGAGAGGCTGGAGAATCTGCGTCACGTGGTTTGTTCTGTTAGAACGGGTAAAGAAACGTGCTGCTGCTGTCTGAAGCAGCGGGAGTCTGGATAGAGCAGCTTAGACAGATAGACAACCTTTATTTATAAAGGCCGGGGTTGGAATAGTCCAGCTGGGATGTAACAAAGGCGTGCACCACAGGTGACGATTATTCAGGATAGGCTTGAATTTGGAAATGTGCCAACTTCAAGATGGCTGCCGGACTGCAGGCACACAGCTGGGCAGGTCTCATGTATCTGCTGAAAACGTCATCTGAAGAGCAGAATAGACTGAGGCCATCAACGTCCTGCTTTGCTGTGTGGATAACTTTATCTACACTCCCAAGACAAAGCCAGAACGTAACCGCCCACCCAACAAAATGCAGCCACCACTTCCTGTTCTGGACAGGCCAGGCCTCCACCAGGGGAACCGAAACGGGCTGCCGCAGGAAGACCACTCTTGGCTTATTTTAATCTTTTGCGGATTCTTCTCCAGGCTGGTGATGTCGAACCAAATCCTGGGCCTCAATCTAACTAAATTAGCCTCGTAGCTAGCTGGAGCACTCCCAGCTTCTGCTGGGCTTCTCCTGCTGGCTGGACCACCTCCATCTCCTAAACTGTAAAAATAATACCTTTCTTGTATTTATTCAGCACCATTCACCTACTCACACAGTGGTGGTGATGAGCTATGTCGTAGCTACAGCTGCCACCGGCCCCTCCGACCACCATCAGCAGGTAAGGAGGGTCTTGTCCAAAGACAACAGTGACAGACTGAGGGGGGCTCGAACCTGCAACCCCCTGCAACAGTCTCTCACCCAAAAAGTTAAAGGGGCTGCAGGTGGTTCATTGGAGTTGTGGTTACCATGGAGACTAATAAGCAAATACGGTTACCGTGGTGGGTGACATCTTTTGTCCCCAGCTGGTCTGCGGTCACCCTGGGATCGCGCTTCCTCCTGCCTTCTCTCAACCATCCAGGGACACGAACCAGCCAGCGGACCCTCAACTTTCCGACTGACCAGCAGATGTTCCCCAGGTGAGGCTGGGGAACATCTGCTGCACGAATGTAAAATGGTAAATGACCTGTATTCGTTTAGCACCTTTTCAGGGTTCTGAAGCCCCCGAGGCGCTTCGCAGCACAATCAGCCATTCACACGCTGGGGTGTGTTCCCTTTCCATCAGGGCTGGCCCTCCCCCCACCAGTACAGGTCCAGGGTCAGGAACATCTCAGCGTTTACGTTCTTCGGACATCTTTATGTGGAGACGGCACGAAACTGCTCTTTGTGCACACAATTCAGACCAATACAACTGATTCTCCACTACTGGTTACCTCGGTGACTAATGTGCTACAGGTAGCAGTACTAACATTTCTACAGACCATGGCTTTCCTTGTGCTTTTACACGTTTGGTCTGAGTTGAGATTGGAAGAACGTTGAAGCTGGAATGTTGGGCAGCAGCTGGACTGGGAACTCTCAGAAGGTTCTGATCTAGAAAAGATTCCTAAATGAGGTAAAGTCGGTGAGGATTTGTGTTCACAGTCACAGAAAATACGTCGTAATTTAAGATCCGGACAACTTTGCTTTAAGTAGTTATGTGATTTTCTTCCGTAGAACACTCTCGACGTGTCAGGCATGTAACTACGTCCGTAATGCCCGGGCCGGAGCTGAGGGTGTCTACAGAACATTTTGAGATGCTTGAGGGTAACATGTTGATTCTGCCTGAATGAGGCTCCGGCGTTGATGGAAGCTTCAGAGCTGCTGCGTCCATCTGCAGGGACTCTCAAACCCACGGCGGCCGGTCGGGGTGAAGTCACCGCGCTCATGTGTCGCCTCCGCTGCTTCTGTCACCACCTCCCCGATGAACGCCTCCACAAACACGCTGGGATCATGTGACACCCCCAGAAACACACGCACAGCCCATAAACACGGTCACGGTTCCGGTCACACACGACAAAGAGGCAGGGAAGCAACGCAGGGGCTGAGCCTTTATTGACCTTTTTCTAAACTTACACATAAAACAGAATAAAACACAACTGTTCACAACCAAACTCCTCTCAAACGGGCTTCAGATAAAAGGAAAGCAGTTTCAGTCCCAGAAGGACGGACAGAGGCACGAGCGTCCAAACAAACCTGGAACGACGGGACGAGGCGCTCGAGTCCTGCTGCTCTCACAGACGAGGTTTGATCTGCAGCTTTTTCTCTGTGGGAGAAAAAAACTGGTGAAA
>SSNQ01034597.1:251887-256887 GCA_006942095.1 Nothobranchius kuhntae | reverse complement strand
TGCTGAAAGTTCGGCTGACTGCTGGAGAGGGATCGGCCAAGGAGCGGGCGGAGAACTGATGGGGATCGCGAAAAACCCAAGCAGGACGGATCCAGAGGAGCCTGACTGAGAGCTACGAGCTGCTGAGCCGAGCCGAACTGGGAGGAGACCTGTCCCTGACCTGCAACCAGAACCTGGCGTTGGGGAGTGCGATCCGAAGCCTGTACCTGGATCGGCACAAATGGATGAGTAATTTGGGTCCGTTTTTAAAGCAGCTTCGGTGTTCGCTAAGGTCCTCCTCCGGACTTGTGATTTTCAACTGATGTTGATTAGCTGTGACGCCCTTCTTGGGAAGCCGTATATGTGGCGGTTGACGTTACTTTGCAGGATTTTAATCAGAACTCAAGACATTCCTGAAAATTACATGGGGCAAAAACATCATCACCCGCCGCTAGGAGAATCCCTCCATTGGAGTGCCTTGCCCAAGGACAGAACAACTGAACCAGTTGGGGCTTGAACCGGCAACCATCCGGTTATAGTGGCTCTGGATGCTGTCGGCAGTAACGGGATCTACACTTGTTACAGGATTTAAAGGTGAAAGCACCTCTCTGACTCCGGGTCGGAGCTCCTTCCTGTGCACATGTTTATCCCAGCGTGTCTTCAAACACAGAGGCAGATGAGGTTGGTCGCCTTTAACGTCACGCTGGAGAGAAGTGTGCACGAGAGTGTGAGCGTCCGCGTCCATGTTTGCAGCTGAGTGTGTCCGAGTGTGTAATACGGGTGTAAATTGGTAGCTTCATTCTCCATGAGATCCGATCCCTCCCACCTGTCAGAGAAGCTAATTATATTCCCTCCAAGTGCAAAAAGTGTGTGTGTGTGTGAGAGAGAGAGAGAGAGAGAGAGAGAGAGAGAGAGAGAGAGACTGGGAAGCGGATCAGCCCAGAAATAGGGTGTGTATGTGTGTGAAAGAGACAGATCGATTTTCCAGGAACATTGTGGACTCTTGGTCACCTCCTCCTGAAGGGGCCGGGGGCCCAGCACCCACTGCCATCAGAGCCCCCCCGCCCCCTCACACCCGTGTTCCTGCACCCCTGGGAGTGAGCGCGGCCGAGGATCAGCTCGCTGTCAAGTGTTTCTCTGGATCATCTTTTAGGTCTGCGGTCTGGATGCTACATTCCCGAGGAGGACTCGGGTTCGCTGCAGGTGTCAGTGATGATAATCGTATTCTGTTTGGCTCTGACGTCACTACAGAACCTAGCAGGGGCTCAGATGTTGGAAATCATTTATGGCTCTGGCCAACCAGTATTTGAAGAATCTAAAAAACTATTAGTGATACTTTAGGTGGAGCAGAGACCTGATCTGGTGAACAGCTGATCACAGAACCGGGCTACATAATCCTTAAGGGGTCCTTTTCCAGACATTTTGAGCTTTAGTGTGAGAAGCATCTGTAGAACTTGATGCAACCATAAGGAGCCACAAGCCAGCGATTCCTTTTGCCGGTCCCAAGCAGGGTTGTTTTCATGAACGAAAACGAGACGCCGACGAGCTAAAAATACCTCTTTGGTGACTAAAACACGATGAGAAACAGGAGTTTTTGTTAACGAGCCGAGACTAGACTAGGCGAAAACTTTGCTCAAAATGCTGATTTCTGTCGGTCTCTCAAAGCTAAAAGCTGCAGCTGTTTCCTCTGCTCAGCAGCCGAGTGAAGCTGGCTCCCCACCCACTCGAGCAGGGTCCAGCCATCCGCGGGCGTTCCTACTTGGGCTACACACCTTAATGGGGTTACTGTAGCTTTTCACCAACCAATCAAAATACGTTATTTTCCCTGCTACGTTTGTCAAAATAAAAGTCTACACTAGCTTACCGTGCCACACCGCCAAGGCTACATAAAACCTGCCACACCTATAGAAAACATTTTGTTGGTTTTTTTAAGCTACGGTAATGACTCCGACTTGTTCTTTCCGTTTCGGATCTTTATTCCGGGTTACTGTTGGCCACAGCCCAAGCCTCAACTCCAGGAAAAACAACGTTAACGATCTCTGCTGAAACTAGCTCGCTTTCTCTTTCTAAAAAAACCGAGCCGGAACTCTCCACACAAGCGGCCAGGAACACCCCCTTCAACATTAAAGTCCAACCATAACCAATCGTAACCCTTTACACTACAGCTTATCCGGAGTCGGGTCGCGGGTCCAGTAGCCTAAGGCGAGAGGCCCAGACTTCCCTCTCCCCAGCCACTTGGGCCAGCTCCTCCGGGGGTATCCCAAGGCGTTCCCTCGCCAGGTGAGAGACATAGTCCCTCCACCGTGTCCTGGGTCTACCTTTAGGTCTCCTGGTTGGACGTGCCCGGAAAACCTCACCAGGGAGGCGTCCAGGAGGCATCCTGACCAGATGCCCGAGCCACCTCAACTGGCTCCTCTCGATGTGGAGGAGCAGCGGGTCTACTCAGAGCCCCTCCCGAATGACCGAGCTTCTCACCTTATCTCTAAGGGAGAGCCCAGCCACTCTGCGGAGGAAACTCATTTCGGCCGCTTGTATCCGTGACCTCGTTCTTTTGGTCACTACCCAAAGCTCATGACCATAGGTGAGGGTAGGAACGTAGATCCACCGGTAAATCGAGAGCTTCACCTTCTGACTCAGCTCTCTCTTCACCACGACAGACCGGTACAATGCCCGCATCACTGCAGGTGCAGCACCAATCCACCTATCGATCTCACGCTCCAGTTTTCCCTCACTCGTGAACAAGACCCCGAGATACTTAAACTCCTCCACTTGGGACAGGACCTCATCCCTGACCCGGAGAAGGCATTCTGCCCTTTTCCTACAGAAGACCATGGTCGCCCCCAGAGGAGGCTGGAGATCACGTTCTGATGAAGCCAACAGGACCACATCATCTGCAAAAGGCAGAGACCCGATCCTCAGGCCACCGAAGCAGATCCCCTCACCACCCTGGCTTAGCCTAGAAATCCTGTCCATAAATGTTAAGGAGCGTTGGCAGAGTCCACCTCTCACAGGGAACCAGTCCAACTCATTGCCGACAAGGCGGACCAACCTCTGACACTGGTCATACAGGAGGGTTGTAGCGCTAAATGAATGCAGGGAGTTTACCATTTCACACACAAACACTTCCTGGTCAGACAGGAAACCATGTGAGATTTTCCTTCAGCCATTATGGTGGATGGGCGTGTCCAAAAGACTATCAAAAGGGGCTGGATCTGGTCAAAAATCAGCCCGATTTTCCTGTCGGGGGAACCAGGTCGGACTGATCTGGTTCAAAGGGAACAAACCAAAGGTGTGAAAACAACTTCCTAATCAGATAAACAAATAAATAATTAAACTCCATTTAGCAAGGCTGTCACAATTACATCAAACGCTCCAGGTGATCTGCCCACTCAGAAAACCTTTTGTTGCCTTTCCAAATTCTGTTAGATAACTATTCTCTCACACGCTCCGACCACTCGGCAGTCCCAGCCGACCGAGACACCAAAGTCCAGTTAGAGGCTCTAAACGGATCACAAAAGGAAGAATTGGGAAGCTGATCAACATAGCAAAGATTGTGTTCAGGAGAGGACATACGGTTTGTGCGTCTGCACCGCGATGAAGCAGGACTGTGATGGGTTAAAGCTCAAGTCCATAACTGGTGTGATAAACCGTGAGTGGCTCAGACCCCTCTCCACACCTCCATATATCCTCATTTTCATGAAAACACAGAGCGATGGGAAATGAGAAGGAAAAAAAAACTAAAGTGAACAGAACATCTTTATTCCACACCAAGTTAACAATTTTCCACTTGATTTAAGGAACGCTGGGATGTCTCTGGGGCCTATTAGAGAGCTTTCTGCCAGGCCCAAACCAGGAGGAGTCAGCACATTCGCCAAGAGGAGGAGGGTGGGAGCGAACGAGAAGATGGGAGGCTGAGAGATGGCAGAAAAGTCAAATAAAAACGGAAAGCTCGCATGCATTTACAACTTAGGCTTTAGTCCAAGACTCATTGGGGGGGAGGGGGGGGCAGTAAACCTGCTCTGATTGATGGATCGTCACGTTTACAGGAGAGGGATCTGCAGAAGAACAGGGGTTGGTGGTGTCGCTGGACTTTGGGCTGCAATCAGACTGAAATGAGCTGCTTTCTCATTCATTTCAGTCCTGGTGCCGGTGCAGAGAAGGCTGAAACTCAGATCCACTTAAACACCGACCATCAGTTGGTGTGAGCAAACCTTCCAACTGGAAACTCCCGCCGTACCGGACTGGATCCAGGAGAAAATCCCATCAGTTATCATTTAGGAAAATACTGTCAACAAACTTGATTCATTCCAAATAACACGAGGAGACGATCTGGTAAGTTTCTCCTGCTTCTCTCTGCTCAGCCTCACATCAGCCCAATGAGTTTTCATCCACAGCTCTGAGCTTTTCAGCCACGGGAAACAAACGAATACCTCAGCGAGTCGAAAGATGTAAACACGGGTTTCTGCTTAGGAGCTTTCCTCGGATTGGAGGAAAGATGGAGAATGAGGAGGGAGTGACATTTAAAACGTGTTTTTGCTGATTCTTTACACAAAATAACAAAAAAAAGTTTAAAGCTTGCAGCTAAAGTCACTCTGAACTCAGTCGATTCAAATCTTTGAACTCATTCAGGAGCAACTTTTGCAGAAGGAAGGAAAGAGAAGAGGACAGATCTGAGATGAGGCAGGATGGAAGGAGGAAGAGGAGGATGGAGCTGAGGAGCAGACTTAACCCCTGAGCTGCTGCGGTGTCTGCCCGCCCGGCTCAGAGTGCCATCCTCAGCAGTTTTCCCATCTATAATTACTGCCTGCTATCCATCATGGAGCCGCCGGTGCCTCACAGCCAAACGCTCCGCAAACACACACACAGATGCACTCAGGCACAAACACACACAGGGGGAAAATCACAGAGCTAAGCACTTCAGCTAATAGAATATATATTAATATCCCTTTTGTTTTCTATACCCTCATTTCCACATGCACATTTTAAATGAGGTCTGACAGTGTGAAGAAGTGTCTGATTCG
>SSNQ01034597.1:218875-231774 GCA_006942095.1 Nothobranchius kuhntae | reverse complement strand
TCTGGAACCTGATGGGTCCAAACTTCCACCACTTTTCTGTAAGTGTGGGACGCACTGACCTGTTCGGTTGATCGACATGTTCGCCGTCCTGGTGCGGGACAGTTTATTAGCAGACACCCGGTACAGGGAGCCTCGGATCCAGCACATCCCACTTCCCGCCCAGCGCTGGGACGACGGTGGGTGTCTGTCGTCGGGGGCTCGGAGCCGGCTCTGAAGGAAGCTCCTGAGAGAAACACGGGAAAAGGGAAGAGGGCAGACTTGAAGTCAGAGGCTTTTGTCAGATTTAAGGTAATTCGGTTTGTGTAAAACTGAGAATGGTTGTGTTTTTCCCTTCAGAGTCGGAATATCATCTACTCATCCCTCTTTTAATTCAACACCTCTTTCAGCCCCCAGACTCTTCCTCTACATCTCCCCTCTTCACTTTATGTTTCCCATCCTGTAGTCACCCCCTCCTCTTCCTCCCATGTCACAGCACTCTGTTAAATTGCTCCTCTAATGGAAAGGACGGCAGTGTGGAAATGGAGAGAATTGAAAAGAGGAGAGGAGGAAATCAATGAGATAATAGGCAGGGCAGGGGGCCAGAGCAGTGAGGTTGGCCCCTACAGTGGAGTGTAGAGACCACACACACACACACACACACGCACTAACACGCACACACACACACACACACGCACACACACACACACAGCATCCAGGAGTCACTCTGTGGGCGGCTGTACATGCAGGGCTGCCGTGTGTGGGGGCTGCTGGGTGCTGGTGCTGGGGGGTACAGGGGTTATGGCGATAAATTGCGCTGTCCTGTCACTTCTATTTGGGGTGGATTGGGGCTGGTGTGCAGGGCGCTGCTGGAGGTAATTTGCTGCCGTATTTCAGATGGGCTGGAAATGGGTTTAGAGCGAGAGTTCATGCCTCCCATTACGGAGAAAAGAGAGGGTTACCCCAAACGCACGCCGTGCACAAAACAACCCATGCTTTACACGTCGGGAGCTACTGCACTGCTGCAAACAAGAGAACAACAGAGCGAATATCAACTATCCGCCGTGTACACGGCCCACCTGAGTGCAGGCCATAACTCAGCAGCAAAGACATTCGGTTTTCACTGATGCAAGATCAGTGGCTGCCCTACACGGGGCAACGGCAGCCAGGGGAGCTGTAATGGGGGGCTAATGTTGGAGCACTGACTGCCACCCAGGGAGACTTAAACAAGGACTGGGCCGCCCCCAGAACCACAATGGAGGTTAATGGGGATATGACATGAGCGGTTAACACAGACAGCAGTTAACCCTGACACCGAGCTGCAGCCGGGGGAGTGGCTGGTGATGACCGGGGGTGTTACCGCTCAGATGGTTATTCACTGAATTTTAACCCCAGTGTGACTGAACTACTAATCTCACACACGCTTCTGGTCACCACAGCTGTAGTGTGTGGCCTGTTAACACCCTCAGCTCGTTACTGCCACCGGGGTGGGATATCAGCATCGTCTATCATCATCAGACATGATTGCCATGAATCTGTGGTGACACAAATGCTGTGTTTCCACCAAGGGGCCATTTTGGTCTCAATTTTATGAAGCCGACAAGGAAGTGGCAAAAACTGCAGTTCCACCCTCATCCACTAGGGGCTGGCACCAAACTGAGTTCTCAAAGACTCCCATGTTAAAAAAGGCAATTTCACAGCAGAAATAAACATTCCATTCCATTTTATTTATAAAGCACATTTCTACATGGCCGAGGCCGACCAAAGCGCTGTACAGTAAAGTCACATAAAAATCAAAACACGGGAAGAAGTAATAAAAAGTAGTACAGTAACAACTATAAAAACAATAAAAATAAAACAAAAACATCATAAAATGCCAGCTACGCTGAAGTAAAAGCAGAGGAATAAAAGCCCTCAGGCTTGATTTAAAATCAGAGAGAAAGAGAGGGGGGGTCCAGAGACGAGGCGTACAGATTGAGAACGCCCGTTCTCCTCGCGCCCTCACCCGATCACTTGGGACCTGTAACAGACGGCGGTCTGCTGATCGAAGAACTCGACCAGGTACGTAAAGCTGAACCAGCTGAGTCAAATACAGAGGCGCATAAAGATAGAGGGACCTAAAAACAAGAAGTAAGATTTTAAACTGGATGCGGTAGCGCACCGGGAGCCAGTGCAGCTGGGTCAGAACAGGAGTAATGTGCTCCCTCCATCTAGTGTCCGTCTAAAGGCGGTCCGCCGCATTCTGCATCAGCTGTAGGCGCACAACCGAGGAAGATGTGGCTCCATAAAAAAGGGAATTTGCACCATCCAAGCGAGAGATCACAAATGCATGGATCCCTGTGTGCAGGTCACGTCTAGTCAGGATGGACTTCATCTTTATGTTTATGTTTATGTTTATTTATCAGACGCTTTTATCCAAAGCGACGTACAAGTTATAACCTATAGGGCATGTTGTGATCTGTGGGGGGAACCGGAGTACCCAGAGGAAACCCACGCATGCATGGGGAGAAGACGCAACTCCACGCAGAAAGGCCGCAGCCGAGTTTCGAACCTGCAACCTTCGTGCTGCGAGGCAACAGTGCTAACAACTGCACCACCATGCAGCCCTTTAAAGAAACAAGTTTACAGCCTGGCTCAAAAACCATTTTAGGTTTAATAGACCTAGTTTACTTTCATGACAACTCAGAGGGGTTGAATTTTTTTTAAACTCTTCTGTTTACGTGGAATTAAATGCTTAAAATCCTGAATGATTAATGAGCATCAGAAACACGTCAGAGCTAGCGCGGGAAGCTAGCTCCGTGGAAAGGCCTCAGCCTCACGTTAATAGCTGTAGATAGAATAAGTGTCCAATTATTGTCCTCCAATAAAATAGTTAGCCTCCAGGTGTACATTAGTATCAGTGTTCCTTATGCTGCATAGTTCAGAACGCTCCTTTTATTTGCTGTTTTTAGTGTTTGAAGGTTACAATAACAGCTTCCTGCCTTTGTGTGTTTACCTGTAACCTTATTTTTAGTTTATTTATTGTAAGCGTCTGTGCTGCTGTAGCAAGTGAATTTCTCCTCTGTGGGATCAATAAAGTCTATTCTATTTTATTTTTATTCTTACTTTGACAACATCAAAAACCCCTGAAAACATTCAACATTGTCTTGCATTTCGCTCTTACAAAGTTTTGATCCTAACCTCCATTACAGCATCTCATTTTAGCTGCAAACTTTTGTTGGACGCCTAACCTGATCCTACAGGTGAAGATTTACCTCCTATGCTATTGGCCAACAGGTCAAACCTGTTTTCCCGTGTGCAGCTTGAACAAATCGCGGTGCAGCGTGCTGTTGATGCGTCAAATAGCTAATGACATTCAGAAATCAATCTCAGTGATCTTAAATGGTGAATCGCTGCACATCAGGTACCTCTTACATTCGGTTAGAACAGGTCCAGCCTGAGGCTGCAGGGGGACCCACAATATAACTGCTGCACACTTTGCAATATCAATGCTCATAACGTTAATATCGTGCAGCTCTAGTCCATGATATTAATAACGTCACAACAATTGGTAGAAAATACAAAATGATTCATCACAACATATGTCTGATAATAGTTTTAAGTGTTTAGGGGCACTCCTCCAAAGGGGTGCCCCCTCCAGGGGTGCTATACTGTATGTTGTAGATGTTTCTATGGTTTTTTACAAGGGTGAAACCTATAAAAAAGCAGAAAGAAACTCTTGTGGATTTTTCAGGACATTTTGGAAACTCCCCCATGACCCTAACCCAGATTCTCATCAGCAGTAGATTACAGGGTTTCTGCAGAACCCCAACAAGGGTAGGGGCCTTCCTTAAAGAGCAAGTCACCCCCAAATCTACTTTTTTGTTGATAAACTATATAAATGAATGTCTAATCGTTCCGTAGACACCATCAACATATAAATATTGGACAATAGGTTTCCATAGACTCCAATAACAGTTTTTGAGGACAAATGAGAGGTGGCCACCATCGCCAATTTGACCGTGTCACAGGTTCCGTCAAGCCCAGACAATTCCACAAAAGGGAAGAGAGGTGGAGCCGAGGGTGAGGCTGTAAGGCTGGGATCAACTGACGACACCCAGTCGAACTAGCTACAAGCTAACCTGAAGCTAACCCAAAGCTAACGCGGAGGTGGGAGCTAAGCTAACGGAGGTAGCAACCTAGCTACAACCGGAGCTAACTGTGCACAACACCAGAGCTTCGGAGTCAGAGATATGCCGGGCTGACCGCTGGGTAAAACCGGGTGGAACACAGAGGTCTCCCGAGACCTCCACAAGCCGGCAGCCGCACAGTAGACAAGCGCCGCTGCGATCTGAGATGTGCAGAGCTGCGGGGAGGGGAGAACCAGGTGGAAAACATCGGTCTCCCAAGAGCTCCACAAGCCGATAGTCGGAACCCAGCTCCACCAACATGTTATATTTCAACCCATTTTCTAAAGTGTGGCTTTTCTAAAAGGGTGGCTTGCCAACTCCGGGTCGGGAGAGAGGTCCTACCTCAAGTGGAGGAGTTTAAGTATCTCGGGGTCTTGTTCACGAGTGAGGGTAGGAGGGATCGGGAGATCGACAGGCGGATTGGTTCAGCACCTGCAGTGGTGCGGAGGCTGAGCCGATCTGTCGTGGTGAAGAGGGAGCTGAGCCAGAAAGCCAGGCTCTCGATTTACCGGTCGATCTATGTCCCAATCCTCACCTATGGTCATGAGCTTTGGGTAATGACCGAAAGAACGAGATCGCGGATACAAGCGGCCGAAACGAGTTTCCTCCGTAGGGTGGCCGGGCTCAGCCTTAGAGATAGGGTGAGGAGCTCGGACATTCGGGAGGGACTCGGAGTAGAACTGCTGCTCCTCCGGATCGAAAGGAGCAAGTTGAGGTGGTTTGCCTCCTGGACGCCTCCCTGGGGTGAGGTGTTTCGGGCATGTACTGCCGGCAGGAGGCCCCCGGGTCGACCCAGGACACGTTGGAGAGGTTACATCTCCAATCTGGTCCGGGAACGCCTTGGGGTCCTGCCGGAGGAGCTGGTGGAGGTGGCCGGGGAGAGGACGGTCTGGAGCTCCCTAGTTGGGATGCTGCCCCCGCGACCCGGACCCAGATAAGCGGAGGAAGATGACGACGACCATTTTCAAAAGTGCAGCATTATGTTAAATGCACTGGGTTTTACCCTATTACATTTAAATGTCATGGTTAAACAGTACATGTTAAAATCTAAGCTCAGCTCGGCAGTGACCTAAAATACATAAATATAATTTTACTTACCGAAAAAAAAATGAAGTGGAGACTCCTTGGACGCTCTATTAGTGCAATTAATGCCACAGCAAGTCATTTTGAACAAAAATTGCACAAAAATATCCAAACAAGAATACACACACACAGAGACTCAAAATCCTGGAACAGTTTCCAGGCCAGACCGAGGCTCTACTGAGGCCTTTCCACGGAGCTAGCCCTGTGGTCACGTGGGTCTGATGCTCATTAATTATACAGAATTTTAGGCTTTTAACACACTTAAAGAGAAGAGTGAGAAAAAAATCACCCCCCTCAGAGTTGTCATGAGTGTAAACTAGATCATTTAAACCAAAAACATGTTCTGGTACCAGGCTGTAAACATGTTTATTTCTGCTGTGAAATTGGTGTTTTTAACATGGGAGTCAATGAGGATTTGCTCGCTTTTGACACCCGCCCCTAGTGGATGAGGGTGGAACTGCAGTTTTTGGAATTTCCGGGATTGCTTCAATTTTTGAGCCGCATTGTGGGGGCTTGGTAGACACGTGCAGTCAATAATTTGACTTAGATTAACGAAGATTTAGTTAAAATTTAAATATTCTGCCTAAAACTGTCGGTATTGCGCTGCCGTCAGGTAAAAACTCTGCTCAGCATTTTAATTTAAACCTGCCATCGCTATTGGCTAAGAGGTACACTATGACATTAGCTGGTACATTATGATGTCACAATGTTGTTGTGAGCCTGTGTATGGGTGCATGTGTTAGCGGCTCCACACTCAAGGTCTGCCAGGCAACAGCATTTGTTGCATTTCTTAAACATGAAGTGGGAGTGGAATTAGACTCTGGTAGGGGGTAACTTGCTCTTTAAAGCTAAAATCCAGACTTTTTCCTCCTTTAAGAAATGATTTATGTTCATTTAGAAATCCGTGACAGTGGTGGCCTTACCTAAACTGGAAAGCCATCTTATCTTTGTGAATCTATAGTCCAGCAACCAGTCATAGTCATAACTTAGTTGAGGGGCAGAAACTACGATCATCTCCTCATGCTATTGGACAACGAACAACATAACGTACCCACTACTCATCTGGTCCCTCTGCTGAACTGAAGTGAGCCACATTTGGGCCAGAACATCTCAGAGAGTGCGATTTTCTCATTTCCTCAAAACGTGTCGTGATCCATCAGTAACAGGCAGAGTTTAGGATTAAAGGGATATAGTGTAAGCACTGCTGTTTTGTGTTAAAGTATCAACTCAGATTTTGAACATAATATTTAAAATGCAGTGCTGGGATTAAGCAAAGTAATTTTAAATGTTACAAAATACTATTTTAAATGAGTATTTAGTGTTTATGTGATTAAATACAATTACAACACTAGTAACAAGTTAAAAGGTCAGTTTTGTTAAGACATCCAGAAGTGCCCAGGATTAAGAGGCCGGCCCATGCGAGGATGCACGGAGGGCCAGAGCCACGACTGAGCCAGCTGACTGCTGGCTACAGGTAATATTACTAATCAAGCTTGGTGGCACAATAGTGCAACATTCCCACATCACCATGGCGCCACAGGGCTGCCAAAAGGCACACCGTGGCAGTAGTACCACTCTTATTTTCCTCCATGGTGTGTCTTTTGAAACCGGCTTTGTAGAAGTTCCTCTACTCCTCCACACTGAGAGGAGCTGGCCTTTGCTCAGGATGCCTTCAGGATGCCTTCTAGAAGAGGTGCTTACGGCATGTCCTGGTGACGTGACAGGATGCCACCGTCGACCCACGACTTGCTGGAGGGTTTAAGACTCCATGCTAACCATGCGAGCCTGGGATCTCGCTGGCGGACCCGGACAACCAGGTGAAAACACACAGTTTGTTTTTTCTTACACTGAACTAAAACGTAATCACAACACTTTTGTTTTTGCTCCCATTTTTCATGAGCTGAAGTCAAAGATCTGAAACTTTTTCTACGTGCACAAAAGACCCGTGACTCTGAAATACTATTCACAAGTCTGTCTAAACATGTGTTAGTGAGCACTTCTCAGGTAGCCACAGCAGCTCAGGACCTCCCCGTCCTGCATGGGGCGACGGTGGCACAGGAGTTAAGTGTTCACCTCGTAATCGGAAGGTTGCAGGTTCGAGCCCCGCCCAGTCTGTTGCTGTCGTTGTGTCCTTGGGCAAGACACTTAACCCACGTTGCCTGCTGGTGGTGGTCGGAGGGACCGGTGGCGCCAGTGCTCGGCAGCCTCGCCTCTGTCAGTGCGCCCCAGGGCAGCTGTGGCTACATCGTAGCTCATCCCCACCAGTGTGTGAATGTGTGTGTGAATGGGTGAATGACTGATTGTGTTGTAAAGCGCCTTGGGGGGTTCCAGGACTCTAGAAGGCGCTATATCAAATACAGGCCACTTACCATTTACCATGGTCATCTGAAATAATGTACGATAATGTACGGCCCCCTTTTAGAAGGACCTGCACACAACTCTTGGAAGCTGAAAACATCCCAGTTGTCGCATGGCCAGCATCCTCACCAGACATGTCACCCACTGACCATGTTAGGGGTGCTCTGGATCGGCGTTTACAACAGCGTGTTCCAGTTCCTGCCAACGTCAGCAGCTTCACACAGCTGCTGAAGAGAAGTGGACCACGGGCCACAATCACCAGCCTGATCAACAACGGAGACGCGTTGCCCTGCGTGAGGCAAACGGTGATCACACCAGCTACTGACTGGCCTTCTGGTTCAGCGTAGATCGAAGTGTGAGGGAATAAAATCAGGTTATGTTGTTTTCTTGAAGTTGTGATATGATGTAAAACTTGTGTACTTTGGTAGTTAAGACTACAAACAAGAAGATTGTTGAAGGTCAAAGCAAAAAAAATAAATTACACTCATCAACAAAAGAACAGTGACAAATACGAAGGAAGGAATGGAGGACGGGTAAGGGCGAAAAGATGCTCCCTAGAGACGAGTGTGTATTGGTGAGGGCAGGTGTGAGTGTGCGTGCACGGCTCTGACCACACGATCCACGGTTAAAGGAGAGAGCGATTCAGCACTACCCGCGCCGTTGATGAATGATCCGACTTTTGTTTTAGTGACAGAAGGAATTCGGAGAGTTGCTCAGAATAATGCTGCCCTTGTCTATTTGTCTGCAACCCTAGCAGTAGTGAGCTCATATTGGGAAACGGTTACCCTTGAAACAAAGCACAGCAAAAAAAAAAAAAAAACAGTCATTGGGCTAATTCTGAACGCTGCTTACAACAGAAACCAAACCCACTCAAACAGGAAGTGGAGTGGAACAAACCACCGGCAGCCAGCGAGGTCACATGACTACGAGCGACAGGCGAATGACGGATGTGATGACTAACAAGTGAGTGAATGAATGAACGGTGGGGATAAAAGGGGATATATATGGGAGAGAATGTGGGAAAAGGAGAAGTGAAGAAGAGGGAGCGCGGCTTCGCTTTATTGCTCGGTCTCTTACATCCTGAGCTGATCAATACTGAAGCACTAAAGAAGATGAGCACTCGGACACACACACACACACACACACACACACACACACACACACACACACACACACACACACACACACACACACACACACACACACACACACACACACCACATCACACACGCACACGCACACGCACACGCACACACACACACACACACACACACACACACACACACACACACACACACACACACACACACACACACACACACACACACACACACACACACACACACACACACACACGAGTGTGTTACTGATTTGGGACCACTTAAAGATGTAAAAATAAAAGAGGCCAGATAAAAAATCTCTGGAAATTTGATTAAATACGAAACCAAAAACAATAAACACAGGAAGCAAATATTAAATATTAAGTTAGGGTTTAGAGAGAGAGAGAGAGAGAGAGAGAGAGAGAGAGAGAGAGAGAGAGTGTGTGTGTGATTTATCATCCAGAGTGCATGCTTTACAGCGTTCTTAATTCAACTCCTGATACAGTTAAATGAGTTAATGTTGAGATTATATCTATTTTCTGGTGGCAGAGCCTGAAATATTGCCGTCGGCTCCAACAGCCCCCTCTTCACAGTGCCACCCATCGGTAAATCACCTGCCGGGGCTCCGCCTCCTTAAGGCTAATAGAACAGGATAATAGCATGGCATGCTGTGGAAAGGAAGGCTGACTTCCTGTGGTTCTGAGAAAGTTCTGGGCCTAAATTATTAAATATAAAACTAAATTTTAATATAATGACATAAGATTTATTTCAGAAAGGGCTGCTCAGTGGCACAGTGGCTATCTCTGTTGCCTTGCAGCAAGAAGGTCCTGGGTGCACATCCTGGCCTGGGGTCCTTCTGCCAGGAGTTTGTTCTCCCATGCATGTGTGGGTTCTATCTGGGTTCTCCGGCTTCCTCCCACAGTCCAAAAACATAACTGTCAGGTTAATTTGACCATCTAAATTATCCTAAAGGTGCGAGTGTGTGTGTGCTTGGTTGTTTGTCCTGTGTGTCTCTGTGTTGCCCTGGGATGGTCTGGCAACCTGTCCATGGTGTACCCCGCCTGATTGCCTGCTGGAGATAGGCACCAGCCCCCCACAACCCTGCGTGGACAAACAGGTTTAGGGAGGGAGAAACAGGTTTAGGGAGGGATGGATGGGCAGACGGACGGATTTTTCTGACATTTTCTCGACGGACCATTAGCATGGATAGGCTGGAGTTAGCATTGGAGAGGCTAGCCATTAGCATGTCTCAGAGAGTCACTAGTCAGCTAGTGGCCAGCCTAGGAACGCTAATGGCTAGCCTCTCCAACGCTAACACCAGCCCGTCCAGGCTAACGCTAGCCTATCCATGCTAATAGACAGCAGAGGGAGTGTGTGAACCAGTCAATGACCAGCCGAGGGCTGCTAGTCCCTAGCGTATCTAGTAGTAACGCCAGTAAAGGTGCTATGCCTCAGTAAGCAGCGCCAGCCTCTCAGTTACCGGCGCCAGCTTATCATTAATCGGGTTGGTAGTTTGCTTCAGAATTTATATAGCCTCCTGCTGCTGGGCAGTAGTCTTAATTTTGGCCCCCATACCGCACCATACCCAAATTTCCAGAAAACCAGATATCCTCCCACTCCAATCAGGAGAAATCCAGTGATCATCAAGCCGAATACCCACACGTCTTCGACATACTCAATGGATAGCTGGGAGAGGCATATGCTCTTCCATTCCTTCCAGGAATCCAGCATATACCCCACCGGGTGTGTCCCCTGTGGGCATGTGGAAGCCCCCTGCTCCGTTCTCATTTTTGAAAAAATCTTATCAATCGTGTTGAATGACCAATTTATCAAATCCATAGTTAAAAATAGGGTTTTTCAGAAGAAATGCAGAGAAGCGATCTGTGGGCAGACAGGACAAAAAGCCTTGGGAAAAATAGATAAGGGAGCAAAAAGAGAAGCGTCTGTACTCTGCAAGGGCCAGGAATGCATCTTATTTAAAGTTTAAATACATTTGAACTAGGGATGCACCGATACCGATACTGCTATCAGTATCGGCACAGATACGACACCAATACCAGTATCGGTATCAGTAAAAGTTTACCGATACCAGTAACCAATACCAATGCAGTTGCTTGAAAATGGCTTCACTGTAACTTGTCATTTCTGTTCACCTAATATTTTAGTTTTGTGATAATTTCCATTCATATATTTTACTTTTTATCTACCTCACAGTCTTTTCCTGTTGAAAGCAGAGAAGAAAATAAAATCTGTATTCCAAATCATTGCATTTTTTGTGCGGTAGAAGTATCTGCATTGGTAATCAGTATCGGCGAGTACTCAGATCCAAGTATCGGTCTGGAAAAAAGTGGTATCGTTGCATCCCTAATTTGAACTTGAATCACCCATTGCTAGTGGCGCAGCAGTACTTTAATACCTCCATGGGGTGTAAAAATAGCCGAGTCTCAGGATAGGCTACTCCTCTGTAGCAAGTTGGAATTGGAATAGCAAGGCAACTAGCCATCGGTTTCAACGGAGACGAGTCAGGGCCGCTTGCCTCCTTGAGTAAACCTCCCCCTTCCCTCTGTCCTCCGGCGAAGGAGGTGAAGGGACATCCTGCACGTCAAATGACTGCTCTGAGGCTAAGTAGCTAGCGTCACTGGGAGAATCTAGGAAGTGCTGCTTTTTCTCCATCCGAGGCGGAGTGGGGGTGGGGGGTTGCAGTCTGTGTCATTCGCTGTAGCAGTTGCACATTCTTGGTAGCCTAGTGAACTAGACCAAATTCTTGCTTTGCAAAGAATGGTCTAGGCATGCTCCATTGGAACATCAGCAGCTCCTACCAGGACTCTGGCTAGCCAATCACAGCTCTCTAGAGGGGTTTCAAACACATAAAGAGCTGTGATTGGCCCATAATGGTGGGCCAGTCATAGTGCTCTATCTGCTTAGTGAACAAATCACAGAGCTTTATCCACTTTGTGGGCCAATCAGGGCACTCTATATGCCTGGTGGAGTGGGATGATGCAACAGAGTGAAACAAGAGTATGTCACATTCTTTGTCCAGTGGAATGCGGAGATCATTTGAAAGACAACGGTAGAACCCGCCCCACAACCGAGAGCCGTCAATGGAGCGTGGCCAGACTAAATAATACATTTATTTAGTCTGGCTTGCCAGGCTACCTTCTTGGTTCACCAGGAAACGACTCCTTGTAGCACATTTTTCAAACAGGAAAAGTGGGTGGAGTAAGACTCTGGGGGTGACTTGCTCTTTAAAGGCTACGTGTGTTCAGCTTAACTTTGAAGTAAATGTTTTGTTAATCATTTGTTTTTGTACAAAGTCAAAACAAACACACAATGAAACGTAAGTGTATGCTGTGTGTAGAGGGCCTTGTTAGGGTCCTGACCCTTCCTTTGGGAACCACGACTGTAGAGCAACAGCATCTACATAAGATAATCGCGTTTGGGAATATTAAAACGTCTGAGAACTGTTTTATTTTTTCATGGAATGATGTAGAACAGGACTGTTTAGTCCAGGTCCTGCAGGGTCTGCGGCCTGCACGTTTTAGCAGGCCTGAGGGAGAAGCAACCGTTGGGCGGGACTGGCCGAAGATGAAGAGCAGAAGAATCTGAGCTCATGGGCCACTCCATAGCTTCAAACTGATGAAGATGGGAGCAGGTCTTTGGAGTTTAACATAGATAAGCATGAGAGGAGAGCGGGTGGGGGTGTATGCAGGACATCTCCCTGGGGACCTGCCCTGTCCCCCTCCCTCCCTATCTCTCCCCTCACTTGTACACATGTGGTGATATTTCACAGGATGTCAAGGGGCTCAAATTGAAAATCCCTTGATGAATCAATATTTACTGCAGCAGCTAAATGAATAGTAATAAGTCACCAGAGGCTGAGGCCGGCCGCGGTCCAGGTCCCTCTGTCTTACAAAATCTGGAATACACAAATGATATAACCCCCCCCACCCCATCGCACAAATGCATAACACGCACAAAACGATCCCTTTATACACGATTTTGCTCAAATAAAACCTAAATGTGTTAGGTAAGATGCTCTAACAGAAACTTTTACTCAAGGGGTGGAACCAAAACTATCAGCTCAGTTTTATGGAAAGCAAAAGTTTGGAAAGAGGATTTAACAGATCCAATAAAAAGATGGCTGAAGCCTCCATAAAGTTTCAAAACTTCTGTTCATCACCGAGAACCTGGAGGAAACTATAGGGAGGAGAGG
>SSNQ01034597.1:208875-213875 GCA_006942095.1 Nothobranchius kuhntae | reverse complement strand
GTGTGCTTCCATGTTCCATGTTTTAGGATTTTTTCTGATTCTAAAGCAATATATACTTCTCCGTCTGCGTCGGGACGGACGCACGCAACGCCATTATCCGTCATTTTGAGGGCTCTCCAGCAGGCTCGCAAGGACGGGCGGAGTCGAGATCTCTTTCTAAACATCCGTCCGACGAAACGGAGAACGCAAGCTTGTGATTGGTTAGGACGCCACTGTCGTCGACAGCGCCGCCATTGCTCACTCAAAAACAAAGACAGCCAAAGATACCTAGTGACAGACACGGAGAAGCTTGAAGAATCCCTCGAGGAAAAACTCTAAAAATATTAACGTTTTATTCCCCGTGACTGGAGGAGTGAAAAGATATGTAAGTACATGAAGAGGTGGAGGAGAATGAGGGACAGAACTGTCTGTGTTAAATAGTAATTGAAATCCAAAAAACACAATCTAAAGACACCATCTTGGACCCGATACATGACAGGATACCCCAGAACAGCGCTACGCCCTCCGTTGTCCTGACGGGGAATTGCTTTGCAACATTCCCCAGGAGGCGAAGAAGTCTGAAGGCAAAACGTCTCCATCCGTGCGTACATGTGTCTTCCTCGTGGAGCTGATGTACAAATTAGGCTTAACGGGTCTAATGGGGGTTTCTCAATGCCAAGGAACCTCGCCTTGATGTCTTGGCCCCGCCCCGGTTGCCTTGGAGATACGTCACCAGGAGCCGCCAAGATGTGTTCCAATATTCATGTTCTACTGAGGCCTGTGTTCTCTGTTTCTAAGCTGTTTAGCTAGCTGAGCGAGGATACACTGGAGGTGTCTTGTAGCCTAGCCTTGGCCAAAAATTTCCCAGAATACACCACAGCATTTTCAAAAGGACGGTGGATCAGAAGCCGACAGCTACTTTGGGGGCAAATTTCAAGTTTAAAAGTAAGTCAACTAATTTAAAATGTTTTTTTTAGATCCAAAGAAGTTATCTATGGTTGGTTAGTTGCTTAGTAGCCGGAGCTTCGGTGGCTAGCGGGTAGTAACTCACTTATATTTTTAATTAAATAAACATAAACACAATTTAAAAAGTAAAAGGCTCCTTACATATCTATATTGAAACCAATACGTATAAAATATAACGTTATCTCCCCGTGTCACGCAATGTTACGTGACCGCCGTGAAAGCGTGATGCAAGTCTGTTCCATTTAACCGTTTTCTTTGACCAAGGAAGGACAGTGTCCTCGTAAGCAAGGCGCCTGGCTTCGCAAGACATCGCCTCGCCAGGCCGGGCGCCTTGACATTGAGAAACACCCTATGATTGTTTCATATAGTCTGAGCATGAAAATAGTTTCCTACATCTATCTGCTGCATTAGCTTTTGATAGCAAATAGATGGTGATACTCTAGGATTAGAAAAGCGTAACAGATCTATGTCACACTGTTAATCTGCATTCATGGCCCCGCCCATCTTGGTTTATGCCTGCCCACACAAAGGCCTTTTTAAAAAATATTTTTGCAGTGAGGAGTTAGAGCGGAGTGTCTTGGTGATAATGACTTTACAACATGGCTGAACGCATACTGTTAGCCAATCAGAAACAAGGTGTGTGCATATCACTAATAATAATGAGTAACTCTGCTGTTTTCAGCCCACCTGCAAACTTCTGCATGTCAGAACAGGAGCATCGTAGCTTTTATCAAAGACTCACAAGGCACTGATTCACACCAGAGACCACTGCAAATGTAATGAATAAACAAGTAAAACACACCTTTAAATTTGAAAAACTAAAAAAAAAAAACCTCTATTAAATTATTTGCTTTACAAAAAAATTCTAGAAAATAAAAAAATATCTTTAGATTTAAAATGTATTTAAAATGTGTTGTTTTTGTGAAGCGCTTCGTGGTTTTTATCTTTAGAGGCTCTATAATATAGAGTCTAAATAAAAGACTATTGTTTTTCTTTCTTTTCAGAATGCTAATGTTTTTAGCAGTTAGCTTAGTGTTGTTACGTGGCATTTATACCTTATTAAAATCAAACAAATGTACCAGTAATTTGGGTTTAAAAAGGCATAAAAAGTGAGTTACAAGTCGATCCTAGCACATACTCATCGGTAGTATTAGCAATAGCATTAACATGCTCTAATGAATTAAAATAGCACAACTTATTACTTACTCGAGCAAAAACAAGACAACGGCCATTTAAAGCTTCTCCGGATACTAAATCTAGACTAAAATTGCTGTCCAAGCTTGTACAAGGGTTTCGTTTGGTCTGCAGTGTGATATATATTAAACTATATGGGTAATAACTTTAAAACGTGTGTTTTTTGGGATATCACGTCTGTGCCAGGTCATTTAAAGCCTTAATAAAATCACTTTCGTCCACCATCGCGCTGTTATCTTGTGAAGCGAAACACTTCCTGTCCCCCTTTTGAGTTTTTCCACGACTGCAGAGTCACGTGAGTGAAACCCAGAAAACCACATGGCTAATCCCACATGGGCAGCAGGAATGACACCAACAGGGTAGAACCAACACCAAACAGCAACAACACGGAAACAAACACAAGTGGTTCGTGTCTATGGGACGCCATTTGTAAAGTCAAACGGTAATCATTTAACAGCAGCGGGTCATTTAACCTATCATGAAAGAAAAATCACTAGTTTATTTTTCTATTTAATATTTTCACAATGATATGCATACATTTATAAATGTTAAAGTTCCCAAATAAATATTTGGTAACACTTCCTTTTACAGTCCCCTAATTACTATGTACTTACATGGTAATTACTATTTCTGAGTTCTTAAACAGTTATTACCACGTAACTCAGGTTCAATTCTAGTTTATATTTTTCTTAATCATTCCCAGTATTTACTGCTTTATATAATAATTACACTTTGTTACAATTATACACTTTAATAACACAATAATATACTTTACCTTACTATGTAATTACCATGCAAGTACTTAGTAATTAGGATACTGTTGAAGGAAGTGTTACCAAATATTTAGTTAGCAAGCTAAATATTGAATTTGGAGTTAAATATTTATTTTACAAACTAAATACCTTCAGCTTGTGTTTCTGGAGACGTTACTTAGGTTAACAAGACAAATCCATGCTGGTGTCTCCCTTTACTGTGATCTCCTTCGGAAGCTCACATGCACTGATTTTAATGTTCTTGTGACCTGAGCTGGAAGAAAGAAAAGGTGAAATGATGCACATCTGGGCTGAGACTGTTGTGGACAGACATAGACAGAGGGTCGAGCAGAACGATCCACCCCCAGCAGGACAAACAGAGAAATTCCAGGGAGTGTGTTCTGACTTATTTTAAAAAACAAACAAAGCCTTGTTAAAGAATATTTTATATGCAGTTATTAAAAGCCAAGAACCTGTCAGGATATAATAAAAAACAAGGCACTGTGAGGTGGACAGAGAGAGGGGTTGTGCTGGATTAGTTGCCTCGCTTCTAGTCACGTTTTCTTCCACAACCCATCTGTAGTGTGGTCAGAGCTATGTGGTCGTCCTGGCAGATGACAAATAGAGCTTGTCAAAGGTGTCGCCATGATTCCCACCTCGCAACCCCTCATATAACCGCACCCACTCCACCGCACCCCCATCCCCACCGCTCAATCTGCCTCCAAATCCGTGTCGTAAGCGTCATGCCGCTCGCCGCTCTGAGACTCTGTCACACAGCTGTTCCACGTAACTGCTGTTTAATGACACCTACAGTGAGGTGTGTGTGTGTTCACATGCTCACTGGTCATGGTCGCAGAGTGGAAGATTGAGACCCCTTTGTTCACAGAGTCATTCAACCAACACAACCTGCAGTAGTTTACAATCAGTGCAACACACACACACACACACACACACACACACACACACACACACACACACACACACACACACACACACACACACACACACACACCTGGGATCTCAATCTTCCCCTAATAGACCTCTGACAGTGGATAGCCCCTGGAGCGGCGCCCTGCGCTGGAAGATGCATGCAGCTGGCCCTCCGTCCATCCATCTCCCACCGACTCACCGCTCTGAACCACAGATAATCTAATCCTGCCGCCTCAACATGCACTTGTCTCTCCTTTTGCAAGTAGTCTGCCTCCTCCAGACCTTCAGTGCAGATGCTAATGTGACCGGTTTGGTCCAAAGCACCAGATAGTGAAACAACTGCACCACTTAGGTTCTGTCACTAGGAATCTGAGGCATCTTCACAGCATCAGTAACAAATAGCATTTTTCTCCATTTTGAACAAAAAAACTATTTTCCAACATGTGGATCCTGAAATCTGGATAAAACACCTCCGGTTTTCTCTCTTTTATCCTCGGTAACAGGTCTGATCCTGTCTCCGGGACTTGAAACTCGTGACAAATCTCTAATGTAGATGCTGCTTTTTCATCATAAAAAGACAGATGGAGCGTCACGTAAGATGACGAACCTGAGGGCCATCCCAAAGATGACTAAGCCTCGTTTTTACAGCGTGGACTAGACTCCAGATCCTCAGCCCTCTGACTGGGGCGGCTGACAGGCCACAGCACAGAACCTCCAATCCTCCATCCTCTTACGGAGCCCCTGAAGTCTGTCTTTCCATACCTGACGGCTAATTCCAGGGAGCAGCATTCTCCATGTGCCCCCTACTTGGGACGAGTTTACGGATAATAAATCTTTTTATTGACAGTGTCGGTTCCTTCTGCCATTCCATGTTCAAATCCCCCGTGGTTCATCCTCTGACTCCCATGGCTCTGGCACCCTCTCAGAAGACAGCAGTGCCATGCCAACATCAGATTTAACAAGGGAGTTACCACAATTTAATAATCCAGTGTAAGCCAGCACGGTCCTGATAACATGACCTGCGTGTGTCTGACAGTCGGTGATGCTTTCTGAAGACTACCCAGAGAGTTTGATGCCCGCAGACAGGAAACAGCTCTGATGGGTCTTAAAAATACTCCCGCCTCTTACTCATGTAAATGATTTGCACATTAACGCTTAATCAGAGCGATTTCAGTCTCT
>SSNQ01034597.1:197827-203004 GCA_006942095.1 Nothobranchius kuhntae | reverse complement strand
GAATCCTTGTAAGAAGGAGCTGGAGTCATTTGATCCACCTCTGTGGGCTCTCATAACTCCGGGTCTGTTTGTTGCCTGGTTGCAAAATGCACTCTTTCCCCCAACACCAGTTTCAGAGTTGGGAGAACCAGCCAGAAATACTCTGCTGCAGCGAGTCAAATACAGTCAGGTCCATAAATACTGGGACATCGACACAATGCTAACATCTTTGGCTCTATACACCACCACAATGGATATCAAATGAAACGAACAAGATGTGCTTTAACTGCAGACTGTCAGCTTTTATTTGAGGGTATTTACATCCAAATCAGGTGAACGGTGTAGGAATTACAACAGTTTGTATATGTGCCTCCCACTTGTTAAGGGACCAAAAGTAATGGGACTATTGGTTTCTCAGCTTTGCCATGGCCAGGTGTGTTATTCCCTCATTATCCCAATTACAATGAGCAGATAAAAGGTCCAGAGTTCATTTCAAGTGTGCTACTTGCATTTGGGATCTGCTGCTGTCAACTGTCAAGACCTGTCACTATCAGTGAAGCAAGCCATCATTAGGCTGAAAAAACAAAAGAAACCTATCAGAGAGACAGCAAAAACATTAGGCGTGGCCACAACAACAGTTTGGAACATTCTCAAAAAGAAGGGACGCACCGGTGAGCTCAGCAACACCAAAAGACCCAGAAGACCACGGTTAAACTACTGTGGTGGATGACCGAAGAGTCCTTTCCCTGGTGAAGAAAACACCCTTCACAACAGTTGGCCAGATCAAGAACACTCTCCAGGAGATAGGTGCATCTGTGTCAAAGTCAACAATCAAGAGAAGACTCCACCAGCGTGAATACAGAGGGTTCACCACAAGATGTAAACCATTGGAGAGCCCCAAAAACAGGAAGGCCAGATTAGAGTTTGCCAAACAACATCTAAAAAGGCCTTCACAGTTCTGGAACAACATCCTACGGACAGATGAGTCCAAGATCAACTTGTACCAGAGTGATGAGAAGAGAAGAGTATGGAGACTGAAAGGAACTGCTCATGATCCTAAACATACCACCTCATCAGTGAAGCATGGTGCTGGAAGTGTCATGGCGTGGGCATGTATGGCTGCCAGTGGAACTGGTTCTCTTGTATTTATTGATGATGTGACTGCTGACAAAAGCAGCACGATGAATTCTGAAGTGTTTCGGGCAACATTATCTGCTCATATTCAGCCAAACGCCTCAGAACTCATTGGACGGCGCTTCACTGTGCAGATGGACAATGACCCAAAGCTTACTGCAAAAGCCACCAAAGAGTTTTTGAAGGGAAAGAAGTGAACTGTTTTGCAATGGCCAAGTCAATCACCTGACCTGAATCCGATTGAGCATGCATCTCACTTGCTGAAGACAAAACTGAAGGGAAAACGCCCCAGGAACGAGCAGGACCTGAAGACTGTTGCAGTAGAGGCCCAGCAGTGCAGTACCAGGGATGAAACCCAACGTCTGGTGATGTCTATGTGTTCCAGACTTCAGGCTGTAATTGACCGCAAAGGATTTGCAACCAAGTATTGAAACGTATAAGTTTGGTCAAATGCGGTGGAAGAATTTCACCACACCACACCAGTGTGTGTGACACCTATGCGTCTTTAATTATGGAGCAATTAAGAACTCTTGCAAATTACACAGACCCTTTAGAAACTCCCTCTGGAATACTGTTCATGATTAGTCACCAGCAGTTGCAGCGTGGTGAGATAACGACCAGATTAAAGGAGAATTATGAAAAGTTTCCATTTACAAGGAAGGGAGCAACAGCCCGCCTGTTTGTCAGTAGCTGGTTGGATTAGAGTTATCAGAAATGAAAACCAAACCAGTCAAATTAGAGTTAAGAAGAGGATGATTGAAGTTCCTTCAGTTGAGCTGGTTTCATTCTGCAGACTAAGAAAGAAGCGCCTTCAGAGAAGGAGTATAACTGTAAATGTGATGACAGACAGATGGCATTAATCAGCTGCTCTTTCCTTCATGGCTGAATTAACACTTGGCAGCACGTTACTTGACACGGAACACACGGCATTATTTTTACAAAGTATTTCGGTCTGGTGAGCCACCTTCTATATTTTCAGAGGAACACTTGGGGGTTCTGTGAGCATACGTGAGGAAGAAATGGGTTGGCAAGAACCAGCGGGCCGATGAGGCCACATACAGAAACAGAGAGGTCCCTGGTGTTTGCTATGAGCAGATGCTGCCAGTCAGGCTGGAGGTGATGTCACCAAACAGAGGTGTGTTTAGAAGGGGGTGGTGATGACGGTTAGGGGGAGGGGTTTCAGCTTGTGGCCTCGTCCATCATCGCAGAGGAGCCATCGGCTGTAATGGACACCAGTTGACCCAGGAACCCTCAGAGAGGCTTTCACTCAGGCCAAGCAGGAAGTTATGGCTCATAAAAGCCAGAAAATACATGTCAAGAACTGGAAAAGAATAGAAAACTAAAACTAAAACACAAATATATTTACCATCAGAGCTAGTTAGGACACAGGATGGGAAATTTTAAGGATTAAGCTTTAAAACAGAATTTTTAAAAACAGGCGGAAAGAGCTGAACATTGGGGAGAAACATGGGGGAGAAAGTGATGCAGAAAACTCCAGTGGGACATAAATAAAAAATTAGAGGAAAGTCAGGGCTTCAATAAAGTAAGGGCTTGACGGGATTGAACACTTTAGCATTCCCATGGTGCTGCTTATTATTGTTATTTGAATATCTGGGGTCACACACCTCTATATTAGTTAATAAACACTAAAACTACGTTTGTAAAGCTGTGTGTGTGAATTTGGCCCAGAATAATTTTCTAAAGATCCATGAACTCAGCTGCTTTGTAGACTTTAAAGTAAGACTACAACCCAAAAATTAAATAATACCAAATTCAAGCAACACATTTTAAAGCCCATTCTCTTCGTAGATTACAGTGCATCCGGGAAGTATAGCGCTTCACTTATTGCACTTTTTTTGTTTATGTTACAGCCTCTTTCCAAAATTCATTTTGCCCATTAAACTCAACACACAACACCCCATAATGATAATGAGAAAAAACGTGTCTTTGAAGTTGTTGCAAATATATTAAAAATAAAAAACTTGAGAAATCACATGTACATAAGTATTCACAGCCTTTACTCGGTTCTTTGTTGATGCACCTTTGGCAGCAATTGCAGCCTCTAGTCATTTTGAATATGATGCCACGAGCTTGCCACACCTGTCTTTGGGCAGTTTTGCCCATTCCTCTTTGCTGCACCTCGAGCTCCACCAGGTTGGATGGAAAGCGTCGGTGCACAGCCATTTTCAGATCTCTCCAGAGATGTTCAATGGGGTTCAGGTCTGGGCTCTGGCTGGGCCACTCGAGGACATTCACCGAGTTGTTCTGTAGCCACTCCTTCGATATTTTGGCTGTGTAATTAGGGTCGTTGTCCTGCTGAAAGGTGAACCATCGCCCCAGTCTGAGGTCAAGAGCGCTTTGGAGCAGGTTTTCATCCAGGATGTTTCTGTACATTGCTGCAGTCATCGTTCCCTATGTCCTGATTAGTCATCCAGTTCCTGCCGCTGAAAAACATCCCCACAGCATGATGCTGCCACCGCCATGCTTCACTGTAGGGATGGTACTGGCCTTGGTGATGAGCGGTGCCTTATTTTCTCCAAACGTAACGCCTGGCATTCACTCCAAAGAGCGGTCTGAGTCCTTAAGGTGCCTTTTAGCAAATTCCAGGCGGGCTGCCATGTGCCTTTTACTAAGGAGAGGCTTCCGTCTGGCTACTCCACCACACAGACCTGATTGGTGGATTGCTGCAGAGATGGTTGTCCTTCTGGAAGGTTCTCTTGTCTCCACAGAGAACCACTGGAGCTCTGACAAAGTGATGTAACGTGATGAAGGTTCTCTAATTTGTGGCAAAGGTCACATCTACCCAGCTGGGTCAAACAGTACTTTTAAATCCACAGATTAACCCAATGAGCTGCAATGTCTGCTCAAGATCATATCACCTATCTGCTGCTGTTCCATCCCAGGAAGAGGACACTTCAAGTCACAATGATAATAATTAGATAATAATTAATAAAACTCATTGATGTTATTACTGTTTAACATAATCTCATAAATGATCACTTGGTTCAGTATAAAGGTATTTTAATTACATGAAATGGATTATTATGCTTTGGGTATAATAATGATTAATTATAATAATGATTATGATGACAGTAAAAGATGTGTTCAGCAAACAAGGTCAAGTTCACCTTATCCAGCTAACACAGAGTCCTGATAAACATAACTGCAACACATGTTTTTGACGCATGATCAAAGCCTTCTTCCGGAGAGAGTGGGAGTGTCCTGCGAGCTTGGTAAAACTAACCATCACCAGCTTCAGAGTGAGTTCTTGAACCAACACCACCGAGGAAAAGGGAACGGCCGTCCCAAAAACCTCCACCTGCTGTTCCAGTCACGCCGACCAGAATAGCTAAAGAATAACGAAACTGTAACCCGCTAACGAAGACTCTACCCAGAGTTGTTGATTTCTGAGTTAAGACGAAAAACTCCTTCAGAGTGACGGACTTTGAGACGCCAATAGTTCATCAGTCGTGTGACCCACGGAGACAACCCAGGACTGATTTGGTCGCATAGAGGTCCTTCTACCATCCTTGTGCCCGGAGGAAATCATCTCCACCTGACATCTCGGATCCGAATGGGGTCTCTGGAAAATGGGTGAGGTAGACACCAATTGACAGATGACGTTTGATGCTGTTCTCTCTAAATAACTCAGTTAGCCGCAAAACATAATTTCATCCAGAACGCTTCCAAGTCTCTGTGAAAGAAACCTTCTAATAATCTCATTCACGCATCGAAACTCGTATTTTTTCATTTAGCTTCCATTCAGCCACAGGTTTGCTTTTAAAACAAGTTTAATATCAAGGCTGTTAAAAATTATCATTAAATTGTCATCCTTGAATTGTCGTTTCAAATCTTTAAAGAGCAAGTCACCCCTACAAGAAACTTACCTCACTCCCACTTCCTGTTTGAAAAATGCAACAAATGCTGTTGCCTAGCAAACTGAGAGGGCGGAGCTGCTAACAAACACACACACACAGGCTCACAACAACATTGTGACATCATATGGTACCAGTTTACATCATAGCACACCTCTTAGCCAATGGCGATGGCAGATTTGAATTCAA
>SSNQ01034597.1:187827-192827 GCA_006942095.1 Nothobranchius kuhntae | reverse complement strand
CAGAGGTCTGCCCGCTAAGAAATCGTTTGGAAGTACGACCGGTGGTGCTGAACGTGAAAACGGCCTTCAGCCCCGTCGCCTGCATTCACCACAGAAAAAACCCGGGTCAGAAAATGACAGGCCCATTTTTTATAAAGTCTTACGTACGTACGACCCAACCGAGATGTGACCTGCGATCTCCCAGTCCCAGAGCGGACACGCTGCCACTAGGCCAATGAGCTGGGCATTAGCGACTCTACAGGCACGTGCTATTTGTAGAGATAAAACACTGGCGTTGCATTTCTTACCTAAGAACGGAGCGAACCAGGACTAAACCTGCTGTTAGCCAATCAGAAGTTAGACGTTTGCACATCTCAGGGAGCAGGAGTTGTAATTCCAACACCGACGACGTTCCACTCGGAAAAGCCGGTGATTGAATGTTTTATGAGATCATGTTGGCTCTGATTTTTCTGCCTGAAGAGGACTGGAGGTGTCTGCCCCTGACAGCAGGCAGGTAGCCAGGTGACAGACGTGTGGCTTTCCTCACACATTCAGCTAACTTACCTTTAATTTTCTCTCTAAAGTCAAGTTTATGTTATTAATGGCGGTCGCTTGGTAATCAGTCCTGCATTACTGCCATCCAACAGGAGATCAATAACATCTGCTTGTGTCTCCGCAGAGACAGAGTGAGGTATTTAACAGCCACGTCCCCCAAAGACAGAACACAAATTAACCACACGCGCACACACACACACACACACACACACACACACACACACACACACACACACACACACACACACACACACAGAGAGGACAGGAGACAAATTAACCACTTCCAAGAGAGCAATTCACAACAGGAGCAGGGGACAATAAGTGGTCAATGATCAATACAAGCTGCTGCAGGAGAGTCCACACGCACGCACGCATACACACACACGCACTAAATCCAGAAGAAAATATAACAGTCTTATCCCAAATATTGTCAGTTTGTTCCCTGAGCTCCTCTGTAGCGGATCAGGTCTTGGGTCCCGACGCTCCTGTCCTGTCCCCAGCGGACACGCGTCTTCGTCTCTTCTCCCTTAAACTCCTCTTTAACTCTGAAGCTACAATGACAGGAGACAAACTAGCTATTTCCCCCAGAGCAACTCACCGGGGACAGCAGAAAATGAACTGCCCCAGATCAATACTGTACTCTCACTCACACAGTAACGCTGCTACACACACACACACACACACACACACACACACACACACACACACACACACACACACACACACACACACACGCACACAGGGTTTTCACTTCTATTGCAGAAATATAAAAATAAGAACAAAAAGGTTTAAATGCGTCGACCTTCTTACCAGGTTTGGTTGTCGGTTACAGATTAATTTGTAATTAAAATTTATATTTATATGTTTATTCATTTAGCAGACGCTTTTATCCAAAGCGACGTACAGTTTATAACCTATAGGGCATGTTGTGATCTGTGGGGGGAACCGGAGTACCCGGAGGAAACCCACGCATTCATGGGGAGAACACGCAACTCCACGCAGAAAGGCCGCAGCCGAGATTCGAACCCGCAACCTTCGTGCTGCGAGGCAACAGTGCTAACCACTGCGCCACCATGCAGCCCATTATACAGCAAAGGTGCAAAACTAGACGTAATCTGACATGAATGATCCAACTTCATTGTGTTCCACCTGCACTGACGCAGTAGGGCTAAAATCAGAGTAACGTGTTATATTTTCTAAAAGGTGCATGCATGCATTAAAAATCATATTCAAATGTCAAATGGCTGGAAAAAGTCACAATATTAACAAACCAACTATTTCAGTGGTAAAGCCGGAGCACAGCTGCTACTCTAACTGAAAGTAGACCACTTTAGATTCAAATGAATGTTTTATTGGGGAAAAGTTAGGTTTCTCTTATATGAAGGACTGAGGTGAAACCACCAAATAGTTCCCGAGCGCAGCCACAGCTCCCCACGGGGATGGGCCACGTGAATTTCAGCAGCGTGTGACGAATTAATGGGACTTTAACTTTATAATAGATCTACGTTTAAATAACAGCAGACAAACCAAAACTCAACCAGCTGGATTAGAGCAGATGTAACATGGATTAAAGAGCCCAACACCAGGAGAAAGAACCACTGCTGATAAAACAGACTCGTGCAAACGACTTTATCAAACTGCAACGCCTCAATAAAAACTAAACGTTCTGTGTTTTGATCCGTCTGGACAAAAACTGCACGACTGTAAAATCACTAATGGCTCAAATGTGGCAGAACACTGGGACCTTTAACAGTTTAATACAAAGATGTGACTGCAGCAGGATGAAATCACACCTGTGTGTGTGTGTGTGTGTGTGTGTGTGTGTGTGTGTGTGCTGCAGTGGTGTTCCTGTCTGTGGCGTGTCTCAACCAATTTCTGCCTAATTCTTATTTTGAATGATGCAGGCATTGAGCTTGTTTTCATGTTAGAGTAAGAAGCTCAGAAACGTGTTATTACTCATCTGGGCATGACTCTGCATGGATTCCGATGATAAAAGCTGTGAAACGTTAGTTTTGCGTGTGTGATGGGAGTTTGTTTGTCCTCTGAAGCAGACACAAGTGCTGAGCCAGCAGTAAACACACCCAGAGCCCCCTCTGCAGCTCACTGGCAGGAATGCAAAACAAGGATCTTCTGCTGCACTGAAGCATGTGTCACACTGTGCATGTGAACCCTGGACCTGGCAGCACACTCTGACCCACATGCCATGGTAAATATAAAAAAATGTTGGCATTTGTGAAAAGTTGGTCAGTAAAAGAATCCCAGCAGCTTCATGGCGAAACCCTACTGACGTCAGCTCTGAGCAGGAAGTCCTCGTTGATCTGCTCTGCAGCTTAAACACAACCACCGCGGCTCGTAGTCTCAGCCTGAGCCCAGATGAGCTCTGTGCCAGCCCTGCAGCAGCACGAAGCTGCAGCTTCCCGCGCCAGACTGGCCACTCTACCAGAGAGATGCCACCGGCGCTGGTGCGGCGTCAGAGCTGGACAGAAGCGCTGAATCACGCTGGCACTTCTACACAGCTGATTGGAGCAAATCTCCCTAATTAAAAAGGGTTAGGCATCAATTATTTCACCACAAAACCACAGTGTGTGTGTGTGTGTGTGTGTGTGTGTGTGTGTGTGAGTGAGTGAGTGTGTGTGTGTGCATGTGTGTGCACGTGTGTGCGTGCGTGCGTGTGTGTAATTGAGTGAGTGAGTGAGTGAGTGAGTGTGTGTGCATGTGTGCTCATGTGTGTGCACGTGTGTGCGTGCGTGTTTGTGTGTAATTGAGTGAGTGAGTGAGTGAGTGAGTGTGTGTGCATGTGTGCTCATGTGTGTGCACGTGTGTGCGTGCGTGTTTGTGCGTGCGTGTTTGTGTGTAATTGAGTGAGTGAGTGAGTGAGTGAGTGAGTGTGTGTGTGTGTGTGTGTGCATGTGTGCGTACATGCATGCGTGTGTGTTGGGGTCTGAAATGACATGCGTCAGACAACTTAAAGGGAAATGAATAAAATTAATGAACAAATAAAGCAGTTGAGGGTCGTTTCACTTCATGGGACAGAAAACATTTGAGAACGGATGCGACCTTAAAAAAACCTGAAGACGTTTCTGCTGCTGTCAGATATGAATACTCTACCAGTAACCAGGTAACATGTTACAAATAAAAGTTAAATAAGTATAAGAGTCAAGGAGTCCGGTTTTGATTTATTTAACACACACACACACACACACACACACACACACACACACACACACACACACACACACACACACACACACACACACACACACACACACACACACACACACACACAGGAAAGATTAAGACATAAAAGAGGGACAGGGGGTGGACAAGTGAAGACCACGAGAGTAAAGAAGGTATTTAGAAGGATGGGAAAGGATTCCTGATAGGGGATCAGCCCAGCAGGGGGTCAGTGAATAACTCACACAGACCAGAATAGCGTTATGGGTAGAGCAGCGGCTTCGGATGTCCAGGCCAGCAGGACAGAAATGGAAAGTAGGAAAGGCTGAAAAAAACAAAACATATCAGGATGATGAGGCATCGGGTTTCTCATCAGCCTGGAGCCACGAGCCGAGAAGTGCAGCGCAGGATCAAAACGCCAACAGGTTTTAGCTACAGATGACTCGGACACAGGAGTACGGGGAGAGGGATAGCAGACCAACACTGATCAGATCTAGCCTACGTTATCCATCGATCTAATAAAGATAATCTTAGAGATTAGCCTTCGCCCTGGATTATGTCTCTCAGATATGAGGAACCGCTCAGTGTTTGTAGCAACAGAAAAGTGGAAAGAAAAACAAAGTCATTGACAGATCACCAGCTGTGAGCTGCAGCTGAGGCTGCTGTTTCTAGAAATACACTATAATATAACCCGAACGCGGCCGTTATTTGCTGGAGATTGACGCGTTGTTGCTCACAGTCGTGCAGCGCTGATCGGCGTTTCGGTGCACATTCCTACAGGAGAGGTGGATCTGACCCAGACTAAACCAGGGCGCTGTGCTCGGCTCCAATCAGGACACGACTTCATTACAATCCGATCGGCACAAACCCCAGAACAGACAGGAAGTAAACTAGGATACGTGTTTCTGATTTGCAGAACAAATGACACCAAGCACATTTACAATAACTGTTGAATTAGTTAAAAAGAACTAATTATTCAATTTTTCTCTTCTGGTCATGGGTGACTTTTAGCTTGTTGCTGCAGAAAACAACGAGGAAAAACTCAACCCACCAGCTCTTCACATAAACTGCCTGGCCACAAAAAATGCCTCCACCTGGATTTAACTGAGCACACAGGTTAGAGCCGAACCCCAACCCTATTGCAGGGGTCCTCAATTATATTGGTCCGAGGGACCCAGAAGCAAGAGGGCCGGACGGGGGGTTGCTGCCGCTGTTTGGATCGCTGGCTGTAATGCACATAACACACAAGCTTGCAATATACAGAAGAACAGCTCCTGTCTCTCCCCCCCCCC
>SSNQ01034597.1:161067-181871 GCA_006942095.1 Nothobranchius kuhntae | reverse complement strand
TCAGCCCAGCAGGGGGTCAGTGAATAACTCACACAGACCAGAATAGCGTTATGGGTAGAGCAGCGGCTTCGGATGTCCAGGCCAGCAGGACAGAAATGGAAAGTAGGAAAGGCTGAAAAAAACAAAACATATCAGGATGATGAGGCATCGGGTTTCTCATCAGCCTGGAGCCACGAGCCGAGAAGTGCAGCGCAGGATCAAAACGCCAACAGGTTTTAGCTACAGATGACTCGGACACAGGAGTACGGGGAGAGGGATAGCAGACCAACACTGATCAGATCTAGCCTACGTTATCCATCGATCTAATAAAGATAATCTTAGAGATTAGCCTTCGCCCTGGATTTTGTCTCTCAGATATGAGGAACCGCTCAGTGTTTGTAGCAACAGAAAAGTGGAAAGAAAAACAAAGTCATTGACAGATCACCAGCTGTGAGCTGCAGCTGAGGCTGCGGTTTCTAGAAATACACTATAATATAACCCGAACGCGGCCGTTATTTGCTGGAGATTGACGCGTTGTTGCTCACAGTCGTGCAGCGCTGATCGGCGTTTCGGTGCACATTCCTACAGGAGAGGTGGATCTGACCCAGACTAAACCAGGGCGCTGTGCTCGGCTCCAATCAGGACACGACTTCATTATAATCCGATCGGCACAAACCCCAGAACCAACAGGAAGTAAACTAGGATACGTGTTTCTGATTTGCAGAACAAATGACACCAAGCACATTTACGATAACTGTTGAATTAGTTAAAAAGAACTAATTATTCAATTTTTCTCTTCTGGTCATGGGTGACTTTTAGCTTGTTGCTGCAGAAATCAACGAGGAAAAACTCAACCCACCAGCTCTTCAAAAAAACTGCCTAGCCACAAAAAAATGACTCCAACAGCGCCTGTCCCCCTCCCACCTCCAGCTCGGCTGTGCGACTGCACTAACCTGTCCTGTGTGGCCCTCACCATGTAACCCTCATGGACATGAGGCTTACATGGTGAGGGCCATGAGACAAGATCTCCTGTAACTTAAAATGAACCAAAGCTTCCTCCCAGTTTCTCTTTAGCTGAAATTAACATCAGTTTATCTTCATGAAACAAAAGAATAAAGTGGAACAAGAACTTCTATCTTCTATTTCTCTCTCCTTTTAACTTCTCCGTGTCCCTAAATAAAAGAGACAGGTTACGCTGCAGCTGCCATCACTCACTCCGCTCCCTCCCCTGGACCGGATCTCCCGACATCTCAGCACTCGATCTGAGCGCTTCCAGGAGAAACAATAATGGTCTCATGAAAATAATAATGCGTGTTTGGAGGAGCGTCCTCCGATCCTCTCTCTCCCTCAGTCGCTGATCGAGCGAGCGGAGCGCACCGCGCAGCAACCCACTCAATTAACATGATTCACGGCCCAAATCCAACAGAACCGGTCGGGCTGATTCGGTTCGGTCTCAGGTTATAACTCCAGCGCTCAGCCCTGCAGTACCACATGAAGGCAGACCAAAGTTTCCTACCCGGTAAATGTGGAGAACACCGCTCTGACAGATGTGGATGCTGCGCTGGTGCCGTCGTTATAATAACTCAACTACATTCCACTATAACTGATTATGGTCCTCTTCTATGATGCAGAATCGTTTAGGTCCGCATCTCATGCATTGATTATTTATTTTTCTCAGCTCAATCTAAACATCTCCCGGTCGGCCGTCAGGCGTGGGGGTGGGGGGTGCGCGTGGGGTTTGGGGGCCACAAAGAGAGGGCTCGCGGGCCGGACATGGCCCGCGGTTCGCCATTTGCGGACCACTGCCCTATTGGACAATTACTGCGTGGGTGATTATCTTTCAGCTGCAACAAGCTATTTAACCCAACTGGTGCAATGAGCTGCTTCTCATTTGTTAAACAATCATGTGGGAAGGCACATCTGGTGGTCGTGGATATTATGTTACTCTGTGTGAGGGTGAAGGGTCAGATCATCGGCATCAAGCAGAGAAAACATCTAAGGAGATGCAGAAACGACTAAAACTGGGCTCAGAACTGTCCAACGCATTATTACAAACTGGTAATACAAAAATAAACAATCAATGATGAACAAGAGGCTGCTTCTAGGCCTTGCTGAAAGAGAAAACCAAGCAAAAAAAGGGACACAACAAAACTAGAGCAAGCTATCACTGCGTCAACCTAATGAGGAAATATAAAATCAACATTGTTTTACTGAACAATCACACAGTAATAAAGTAGTGTTTTTTATTTTTTCTTGCATGCAAACATTTAATACATTTCTTTTGTGTGGTGTAGTTGAACTTCTATTTGTATATTTTATATATTTACAGAAACAGGTTTTAATTCTGGGTGTCTGATATTATCAGTCTACCATTGATATTGGCCAATATTGGTATAAAATTTTAATATCATATACAGTGGAGCTAAAAAGTATGTAGTCAGCCTCCAATTGTGCAAATTATCCCACTTAAAAAGATGAGGCCTGTAATTTTCATCTTAGGTATACCTCAACTATGAGAGACGAAATTCAGAATAACTTTCAAATCCCTCCAAGGATTTTCTATGGGGCTGAGATCTGGAGACTGGCTAGCGCCTGTTCTAGCGAGAGAGATTAAGTTGCTGGAACTTAAATTGTGCTGGTTGTTGGAAGTGATGTGTAATGAGCAAAGATATAACGGGGTTCTACCGATGATTGTTTTGTATATGAACTGATACCATGTTGAAGACAATTAAAGTTGTGCTGCAAGGACAAAGCTGAATATAAAATGGTGTCATCGGCATATAAATGTGTATGAGAACTGTCAACTCTATGAACAGTGTTATTAATATAGATTCTGAATAAGGTTGGGCCCAGTATCAACCCTTGAGGAACGCCCATAGATGGAGGTAGAGGAGCAGATTGGTAACACTCTGTTCTCACTCGCGTAAGACCTAAGATATAACTTCTGGGCCATGCCACGGATGTCTGGGATAGTCCTGTATGTTTGAGCCTGCTAAGTAAGACGTTATGGTCCACAGAGTCAAAGGCTTTAGCCAAGTCAACAAACACAGCTACACTATAGTCCTTATAGCCAATGGCACATATGTCATTTAACACTTTGAGTGTTGCAGAGACACATCCATGGCCAGTTCTGAAACCGGACTGCACTGGGGTAATAATACTGCTGGATTCCAGTTAGTGAGTTAGCTGTTTGTTGAATAACTTTTCAATGACTTTAGAGAGGCAAGGCAGGATAGAGATAGGCCTACAACAGCTTAGGTCTGAATGATCTCCCCCTTTAAAGAGTGAAGTAACAGATGCAAATGCCCAGTCCTGCAGAAATGCACCAGTTTGTATGGACATATTAAATAGATGGGTAATAGGTGCAGCAAAAACATGTGCTGCTATTTTCAGAAAGAAAGGGTCAAGACTTTCCAGTCCGGCTGATTTATGAGGATCTGACCTGAGTAACTCGTCAAGTACCTCATTCACCTGAAACAACTGAATGGCCAAACAGGAATTGGTTGCGGATTCCTGTGGGATTTTTCCACAGCTGAGGTAAACTTGTGTGCCGGTGTCGGTGTGCGTCGGACATAATTAACATACCAGCAACTCTTCAGGCCGTTTGCTCGTCTTCCCATGTAAACGGCGACACCCTCTGAACGATTATTATGGAAGCCCGTTGGTGCGCAGACATATGGAGTGGAGCTCGGTCAGATTGGGTTTCAGCTACGGGGTCGCAGGGTTGAGGGGCCAGGCGACCATAGCGTTCTCTACCGCTGACAAAAGGTGGAGATTTATGGAGCAGTCACTAACGACCTCTGACTTTCCCCTCCCCATTTCCAGAAACAACCTCCGCGTTGCACAACGAGACCCAGAGAACACAAACCATAAACAAACCCAGGAGGAGGATAAATAATGGTAAACTGCTTGTATTTGTATTGCGCCTTAGGGTTCAGCAACCCCCAAAGGCACTTTACAACATATGCAGTCATTCACCCATTCACACACTGGTGAACATGCGCTACAGAGTAGCCACAGCTGCCCTGGGGCACACAGACAGAGGCGAGGCTGCCGTACACTGGCAGCCCCGGTCCCCCCCGACCATCACCAGCAGACAAGGACGACTGCAACAGACTAAGTGGGGCTCAAACCAGCAACCTTCCGATAAAGGTTGGACTGGTGTACGGACCAGTGCTTTCCCTAGTTTAATGAGTGAGTTTTCCACCACATACAGATAACTGATTAGAGTCTGAAGGCCGATACCGATTTCTGATTCCTGTTCAGTTCAGGTGAGGTGATTCGGATTTGTCTCAAGTTGCTGAAATTAACCAAAAAAATCTGATCAAGTTAGAAACGATGACCATGGCATGGAAGTGAAGTTGTTCACAAGCATGAATTAGGGATAAACAAAAGTGAGTGTGTTGAAAAGAAACAAGTTGATTTTCTGGGGTTTGGATCAGCTGATCCCCAATTAAACATCCAATCACCAAATGGTTCATGATGCATTTCTGGTTTCCAGCACTTCAAAAATAAATCAAACCCCTTCAAAAACGACTAAATAACATTTAGTATTCAAGCGGCTGCAAGAACCCTGAAACAACTCCCAGACCACACACACACGTCCTATTGGTGCGATTTCCTTTTATTTACATACATGGTTTAGTGTGGAAGACCTGATGCTGCCGGGGCAGACGGCTCCTCTGATGGCGTTTCCTTGCCTTACCTTACTTGGTTCATCTGGACTCAGCCAAATATAATTTTTACTCGTGTGTGTGTGTGTGTGTGTGTGTGTGTGTGTGTGTGTGTGTGTGTGTGTGTGTTGTTTTTTAACTGTTTTGGGAAATTGGGGTCACTTTGTAAAGCACTTTGAGTAGCTTTTTGTTTGAAAAGCGCTTTATAAATTAAATCTGATTGACTGATTGATTGATTTGTTTGTATGTTTTCTTTCATGTAAGTACATGTTTGCATCGGTATTTGTTTTTCTCTTCTGCTCCGGGTTCATAAAACAAACTCCTCTTCTGTATAAACTGGGCAATTAACGTGATTTGGACTCTACACGAGTCACGTTTAGTTTTATTTAACTAACTCGGCACTGGTGTTACGCAGGTCCCAACATAAATGTTCCTGTGAATTTCGGGAAGTCGGTTTCCCAGCTGCTGGGCTGTTTTCCAATAAGTGACACTTGTGTGGCCTGCTGTGTGTTCTCATATCATTAGAGGGGCTGCTCCTGCATCCAGTTAAGTTTCTGATTTATTCAGACAGCCCGACACATGGGCCACTCCTCTGGATACCAAGAAAACATTTACCTCCTTAACTGGGAAGGAGTCACTATCATCTCGGGGTCAACTTTCGGCACTCAATAGTATTGATTACACATTTCAACACATGGGGGTGGGGGTGGGGGGGCTAAATCCTTCCCTCATGACGGCACACAGCACATGAGCTCATCTGAAGAGATTAAATCCTTCAAATTTATCAGGCAGAGTGATGTGAGTGAAAACTGGAGTGCAGCTGAAAGCAACACGTGTTTATGACAGTCTGAGTGTTCTCAGGACAGCCAGAGATCTCAGCAGCCAGCGTGTTGAGCTTAAATCAGTTAAATTTTAGTTATGGCCAGTTGACAGTTCCAGTTGACAGTTTGATGGGAATTCATGGAAAGGGTGGGAGCTTGAACACAGTCAAGAGGGTACAGTGGTCGGATCCCTGGCATGCAAAGCTCCGTGGGTCTGCAGAGGTTCATCAAAATGCCACGTTACGTGCACCGCCGCCGAGAGCTATACTGAGCCTGTTCTGTACAACACATCATCTTACATGAGAGACAAATTCATTCATGCAACCAAATAGCTGCACTGTTAATAGGCACGGGGAGAAATGCAAGCGCGACTCCTCCAAAATAAAAGTTTGATGACTGAAAGCGTACGGCTGTTTCCTGCAGGAACAACTGCAGGTCTTCTCTAAATCATTAGGGCCGTGCTACGTAACCGCACGTGTTGTCTGTCTGCTGGTGTGTGGGCGCGCGTCACGTAGCGCATGTGCAGGGGAGACAAATGGTGTCAGCTACAAAAGAATGGCCGAGGACGATGGCAGCGAACAGAAAGAGAAGACAGACTTCCACCTGTCTGACACAGAGAGCCTGAGAAAGTGAACAGGAATGAGCAGTATGCTGGTGTGTGTGTGTGCGTGTGTGTGTGTGTGTGTGTGTGGACACATTAGCTTCAAGTCCATAAGGTGCAAGTGTGTGTTTGGGCCAACTGATAATACCATCAGGAATGGCATTTAGAGACCAGTATGTAGACAAACAGCTGATGGGAGGATCTCTCTCACACACACACTCACACACACACACTCACACTCACACTCACACACACACACACACACACACACACGTTTATTTCACTAATGAAAGCTCAGATATGATATATTGGCACTTCCAGCGTGCTTAAAGCAACTGCTGTTGCATGATACATGTCCAGGTGAACAGCAAGCCCGAGTGCTCTATAGGCAGAGTGTGTGTGTGGCGTGCACACTTATGTGTATGTGTATGCATGCATCAGAGGGTAAATGTGGGACTGTGAGTCAGTGAAACTAGACTACAGGACAAGTGGCCGCAGTGTGAAGGAAAAGTGGGAGAAACTGGAGCCAGTGTGAACCAGAGAGTGATGCAAATAAACACGCAAAAATAAACAAATGCATGTTGAGCCAAGATGGAGTCAGAAAAGGAGAGAGTTGGGCGATGAACATGTCTAAAAACATGCACAGGCCGCTACGTCTGTGTCCAGGTTACATCAACGAGAAAAGAAAGTTTTAGACCTTGTGCCTAAAAACTGGGGGAATAAGTTCGAATATCAGGTAAAAAGTTATTACCTTATTTTGCCTTTACGTAATATTATAACCCCAACAGCCACGAAGGTCTCTTTCTGCAGGACTACTCTAAAACAGAGTGGACCCTCCTGAACCCACTTCTGCAGCAAACAGCCAAATCATTCCATATGAATGATAATAATAATAATAATAATAATAATAATAATAATAATAATAATAATAATAATAATAATAATAATAATAATGTTTAAATAGTGGTAGTTTAAAGCCCCATAAACTGTTCTATTTCTGACATTCAGGTTGTTTTAGGACAACAGAAATATAGCTGATGGAAACATGACAAAATTATTCTACAACACTTAGAGACACTGGCGTGCTTAAGTAGTAAACAAATATACACAGAAAAGAGAATTCAGAATAAAAATGTGCAATAAGCTGCAGCCTCTTTCTCTTTGCCCAACCGAGTAAATCGGTTCAGTTGACTACAACAGTGATGAAAATCAGCTGATTTACCAGTCAAAGTAAACAATAACTGATGAGCAGAGAACTGAAAGGGGTTGGGTTGGGGGGGGGGTGAAACCAGCGAGTAGTTCCCGAGCGGAGCCACAGCTGCGGCTCCCCACGGGGATGGGTCAGGTGTCATTTCACTAGTGTGTGATGATGACTAACAGGACTTTAACTTTCTTGTTAAGGAAACAAACAGCAGAAAACATGGTAAAGCTGAACCAGAGCAAAGGGGTTAAGGACTCTCTCTACTTTAGAGACTTTGTGTTAGGGCTGCACAATACTGGGGAAACCTGCAGTATGCCATAACAGTGATTCAGATTGTGATGATGAGATTTCTTGTGAAAAATAAAAACTCAACTCAGGAACAAAAATAATCAAAAACAAAAAATGACAAAAAAAAAAATCCTAAAAATGAGAAAAGCTAAAGATGTGAGGAAAGGGAAAAAGAAAATGAACAAGAAAGGACAATTTGTGGATCCCGAGAAAAGCAGAATCAGCAGAAAGAGCAGAACAAAGCTAACGCAGGTGTTTGCTAACCATCAAAATTAAATGTCGGGGGCGGGCGTCTAACCTATGAGAACCCACCCAATTGGCCAAATGGGTGAAGAGCTCAATTTGATTTGTTAAAAAAACACCATGCTTCCGTTTGATTGACAGAATGTATTATGTTTAGCAAACATTTGAGCTGACCATTCATTGCGATATTTATCTGTTCTTTGCTATGTGCATATTGTGCATGCTGATATCGCGATAACGATATATTTACGATATATTGTGCAGCCCTACTTTGTGTAAAAATCTGGTCCCAACGAGCTGCTGCAGCCTGAACAAATGCACAAATCCGTTCTCTGCACAGACTCACACCCCTCGTGCAGAACTGGGTCGTTTTAGCCAGTTGAATCTGTTCCTGCATGAAGAACTAAAGTACTCGCCGGGTCCATCCCAGGAATGTCTGCATGCGCCAGACTCAGCAGCGTACAGACAAAACACAGGTGAAAGTTGAAAATGTCAGTGAGACGCGCCTCCTGACTGAGCGGCACTGGTGATTACTGGGTAAAATAAATGGATCACTGTAGGCACGGCAGCCCGATCCTCGCGGGTGGACTCTGAGGTGCATGCTGCTGAGCTGGGACCGAGGGAGAGAGTCACAGGGACAACGATGCAGAAATGACACCTGGGCAGGTAACCCTCATCTGACCATGTTCAACAGACGGAGAGGAGATCAGGGGTTTAAACTCTGGTTTCTGCTACCGTCCATCATCCGTGAGGTGGGGGATGGATGCTTGGCCTGGCGGGGGCAAAGCCCACCAGGTTTATGGAGTTTATACCTGGTCTATAGTTTCCAGAGTTGCACTTATAATTAGTAATTATCATTGAAAGGGTTTCACATAAGGTGCCTGACAGATTAAATCAGTTCAACATCGATCCACTAAAATCGGAGGGAAAAACATTCACATATAAGGTGATCGATAGTTGAATCTCAGATTGAGGAGGAGCAATGTGGTTTTGGTCCTGGCCGTGGAACTGTGGACCAGCTCTATACCCTTGCAAGGGTGATGGAGGGGGCATGGGAGTTTGCCCAACCAATCCACATGTGTTTTTTGGATTTGGAGAAGGCTTATGACCGTGTCCCCAGGAGCGTCCCGTGGGGGAAGCTCCAGGAGTATGGGGTGGGAGGCTTTCTGTTAAGGGCCATTCAGTCCCGTTACCAGAGGAGCGTGGGTTTGGTCCGCATAGACGGTAGTAAGTCGGACCTGTTGCCGGTGAGGGTTGGACTCCACCAGGGCTGCCCTTTGTCACCAGTTCTGTTCATTACCTTTATGGACAGAATTTCTAGGTGCAGCCGTGGTGTGGAGTGTGTCGAGTTTGGTGGCAGGAGAATCTCGTCTCTGCTTTTTGCGGATGATGTGGTCCTCCTAGCTTCATCCAGCTCTGACCTTCAGCTCTTGCTGGGTAAGTTCGCGGCCGAGTGTGAAGCGGCTGGGATGAGGATCAGCACCTCCAAATCTGAGACCATGGTTCTCGACCGGAAAAGGGTGGCTTGCCAACTCCGGGTCGGGGGAGAGGTCCTACCTCAAGTGGAGGAGTTTAAGTATCTCGGGGTCTTGTTCACGAGTGAGGGTAGGAGGGATCGGGAGACCAACATGCGGATTGGTTCGGCATCTGCAGTGATGCGGACGCTGAGCCGATCTGTCGTGGTGAAGAGGGAGCTGAGCCAGAAAGCCAGGCTCTCGATTTACCGGTCGATCTACGTCCCAATCCTCACCTATGGTCATGAGCTTTGGGTAATGACCGAAAGAACGAGATCGTGGATACAAGCGGCCAAAATGAGGCCTCCGTAGGGTGGCCGGGCTCAGCCTTAGAGATAGGGTGAGGAGCTCGGACATTCGGGAGGGGCTCAGAGTAGAACCGCTGCTCCTCCGGATCGAAAGGAGTCAGTTAAGGTGGTTTGGGCATCTGGTCAGGATGCCTCCTGGACGCCTCCCTGGGGAGGTGTTTCGGGCATGTCCTGCCGGCAGGAGGCCCCTGGGTCGACCCAGGACACGTTGGAGAGGTTACATCTCCAATCTGGTCCGGGAATGCCTTGGAGTCCTGCCGGAGGAGCTGGTGGAGGTGGCCGGGGAGAGGACGGTCTGGAGCTCCCTAGTTGGGATGCTGCCCCCGCGACCCGGATAAGCGGAGGAAGAAGACGACGACGACGAGTAACGGAATGATTGAGACATAACTTTTTCATTGTGTTCATTTTTTCTTCATTGAAATTTTTATTTTGTATTTTATTGTTTAATATGGCATCTTATTGTAGAAGTGGGTCATTGTTTTTTACTTTCAAACCACCTTTAGGGAGCCTTAACTACACAGTAGGGTCATTTCTAGGGCAGAAAACATAACCCAGCATGCTGGTCAAGCCCATAACCCAACCTGCTTAGTTAAAACCAACAGTAGTTGGCCCGCCCCTTTTCTCCAAAAACCCAAATTGGGTCATATTTAACCCAGCAGTTTTTACTGTGTGCCAAAATGAGGACACGGCCTACCTTAGAGTCGTTTTTAATCATTTATGAGTTTCTTTCTGTTTTATGTTGTTTCTTTTGTTGGTTTGTCATAAAATATTGCAGCTTTAGGAAGTGCATATATGTAAAAGTAGCCTTGCTGCTTATATTTCTAATGGTTGACTCGGTGTGTAGTTAGAGGCAACAGAGGTGTCACAGCACATGACGGTCAGCAGCAGGGACACTTCTTTCTTCAAAACACCTGTAGAGCTGCTGCGTGTGTAAGTCAGGAAGAGAAAGATCATACCGCCACTCAGGAAGACGTCTGCAAGCACAGACACCCATCCAGTCTGATACAGATACTTCTATCTTGGCATTTTTGGTGTTCGTAGACAACTTTTAATGTATATCTCATTGTTGGATGACTTTTCCACTTGTTGCAGAGAACTGAGCGGGGTTTGTGTTTTTTAAGGTGTTGTATCAGATTCACAGCGTTGAATGCAGTACTACCTTTTCCATCTCTGATGAAGAGGAACTTGTTGAAATTAAAACCAAGCCATTGTTATTCTGTTTAAGAATCTCTCAAGATGAATTCAATGTTTGTTGTTTCATGTGCTTAAATCCGATCTTTCCCACCCGATTCCAATCTGATCACGTGACCGGATCGGAGCATCCCCAGTATTAATCCCAGTTCTTCACCTGTCATTGCTGGGTTTTCAAACATTAGTTAAGGTTTTGTTTGATGCTCCAAAAGCATTTTATTAATAGGAAATAAAAGTTTTATTATTGCTTAAGGTGTCAAATTAAGGGCAAGGTGAGAAAGTGTTGACCTTCAGCGGGAAAGCGAATCACAAAGTGTTATCAGAGCGACAGAGACTGGGCAGTGAATGGTGTGTGTGGAGGGGGGGAGAGAGAGAAAGAAAGAGAGAAAGAGAGAAAGAAAGAAAGAAAGAAAGAAAGAAAGAAAGAAAGAAAGAAAGAAAGAAAGAAAGAAAGAAAGAAAGAAAGAAAGAAAGAAAGAAAGAAAGAGAGAAAGAAAGAAAGAGAGAAAGAGAGAAAGAAAGAAAGAGAGAAAGAAAGAAAGAAAGAGAGAAAGAAAGAAAGAAAGAGAGAAAGAGAGAAAGAGAGAAAGAAAGAAAGAAAGAAAGAGAGAAAGAAAGAAAGAAAGAAAGAAAGAAAGAAAGAAAGAAAGAAAGAGAGAAAGAAAGAAAGAAAGAAAGAAAGAAAGAAAGAAAGAAAGACAGACAGAAAGAAAGAGAGAAAGAGATAAAGAAAGAAAGACAGAAAGATAAAGTTAAAGTCCCATTGGTTGTCACACACACAGGTGTGTGTGCGAAATTTATTCTCCGCATTTGACCCATCCCCTGAGGGAGCGGTGAGCTGCAGACACAGCCGCGCTCGGGAACCATTTGGTGGTTTAACCCCCAATCCAACCCCTTAATGCTGAGTGTCAAGCAGGGAGGCATTGGGTCCCATTTTTTCAAAGTCTTTGGTATGACCCGACCAGGAATCGAACCCTGATCTCCCAGTCTCAGGGCGGACACTCCGCTAGACCACTGAGAAAGAAAGAAACAGAAAGAAAAAAAGAAAAAAAAAAGAAAAAAGAAGAAAAAAAGAAAAAAAGAAAGAAAGAAAGAAAGAAAGAAAGAAAGAAAGAAAGAAAGAAAGAAAGAAAGAAAGAAAGAAAGAAAGAAAGAAAGAAAGAAAGAAAGAAAGAAAGAAAGAAAGAGAGAGCGAGAGAGAGAGAGATAAAGACCTAAAACACTTCAGAAACCTGTCACATGGCCCTAAGCCGCACGGCTCAGCACTCTTCTCCACCGCGTTCAGTCCATTCCTGACATTTATCTGCTTTATTAGATTATCTGAGCTACATGGCTGCCTCTGGTTACACACACACACACACACACACACACACACACACACTCGATTCATTACGGCCTTAACTGCTTTCTCCGGTTTATGCCCTCTTTAAATTAAACCACAGATAACCAAAGCACCTCGGAGCGCCGCCGCCCCTCTAACGTGGTCACAACTGGTCATTGAGGAGGAAATTAAGAGACATTGTTTGGGAGTGTATTATCATGCATGTGTGAGTGGTCCAAGGTTGCTTTTTTAACGGGCTCATCTATAGGGACTCTGCTTCCCATCATTAGTAATTCAATTTGCTCTTTATTAGCAGCTCTTATCAGAGGCGCAGACGGCTAAGAGCAGGCTGGCTCGCTCCATCTTCCTCTGCACTCACCCCTACTCCACCTTTTCTGCATCTGAGTCTGACACCCATCTTTAATTAGAGATGCATGTGTTCCTGCTGCAAGCCATTTAGGTTCTTCACATGACATCAGCCACATGCAGGAAGATGGACTGCAGCAGACGGGGAAATAAGAAGTGTCTGGAAGAGTGTGAGCAGAGTTAGGGACTGAGGAAGAGAAGAGGACTGATGGGGGGGGGATAAAGCCTAATGTTAATAGTGATGGCTTTTCTAATGTCTTCTGACTCCACGGAGAAGTGAAGATTACAGCAAGATGGGCACGAGCCACGCAGGCTGCACAATGACCGACGGGTTGGAGGGGCAAGTGGAGGAAGGGATGATTGGGGGGGGGGGCTGTAAAAACAATGATTGCTTTCCATCAGGTTGGGCCTATATTCTACAGTTCGTTAAAACAATCCAATTTGCAAAAGGATAATTATGCATTAGCTGCTTTTTATCTGCTGAAGGGAGAGTGGTGCCAGGGCTTGATAGCAGCAGCGCTGCCTGCCTTCACCTCTGCAAATTACCCGCTATCGGCACTTGTTCACCATCACCGCTGAATTGGGCAATCAATTACCCACCCCCATTCTCTGCCTGTTCACCTCTCCTGTGCCAGCAGGCAACTATAACCCTTTTTAAAAGGCAACATGGGTGGGACCTGCTGCCCTCTGCTGGAGCACTTGTGAACTGATACTAGAAGAGAAAAGCCATGAGCCTGTAGAGCATCAAAGTAAGGGGATGATTTATTTAAACTGAGGAGCCTTCGTGGTTCATCGGATAAAAACAAGGATGTAATGTCGAGGTTAGAATCAGAAAGTCTCATGTTGTCTGATAACACTCCAACAAGATGAAATTAATCACCTATTTTGTAAGTTTTGGTTGTTTTGAGGTTGCTGTGCATGTTTGAGACTCTTGGGGTTGTTTACAGTTGGGTCTCAGTTATATGAATGGGGGCTTGTCCGGGATATATTTGGCCATTAGCCTGAACCTGGAGTTTTACAGACTGATCTTTCAGCAGCTTGTGCTAAGCTCTTCTAGTTTGTAGAGACAGTTCAGAGCAGGTTTGTGACTGTTCACCAGTGTTTACGTGGTGACTTTTGTTTACTTTTAGCCTACAAATTAAAGTCAACTAAATATTTTGAATCGGATTGTGAAATGGACCTGCAAGAGCTCAAAGTGACGTCACACGGGCTGAAAGGAGAGCAAAGCTGCACATAACCTCTTTGCAGGGTATCTGCAGGTTTAAGTGAGCCAAATTTAAGACTTTTTAAGACCTTTTTTTAAGGCCACTTAGACCAAATTTAAGCTATTTTTAAAATAAAATTTAAGCTATCATTTCCAGCTATTGCCTGGAACCGGTGCCAACCACGTCGCGAACGTGGGATTAGCCATCCAGTTACCATTAAACTTGCACTTCCCCATGGTGCAAGCTCCCGCTAGCTTAACCAGCTAATGTGCTCATCTAAAAATAGCCCCCTTTCACAACCAACTGAATGTGTACGGTTCCGCTTACGCCAATATTGTACACAAAAAAAGATGAAGACTAACTACAAATTCAGGAAAATTTTATAGAAATAAAAGAATCTTGTTTATTGGGTCTTTGAAAATTTAAGACCTTTGAAAACTGTATTTACGGATTATTTGTCATTTTTAAGGATTTTTAAGACCTAAAATTTGGAAAAGCTAATTTAAGGACATTTTAAGGACCCGTGGATAACCAGTCTTTGTGTCTTATTGGAAATTAGATTTAATGTTCAAAACAGTGTTGCCAACTTAGCGACTTTGTCACCATTTCTAACGACTTTTCAGACCCCTTTAATGACTTTTTTTCAAAAAAGCGCCCAGCGACAAATCTGGCGACATTTCTGACCCCCCTCAGCTGCTTTGACTACAACTTTGTAGCAGACTTTACCTGCAGATTAGAGATGCATCTGAAGCGACAGGACCGTCCTTCCTTCCAGGGGATCAGAAAGAAAATAATCTGTGCATGTGCGTGCAGCATGATCATGCTACCCCCACTGACCAATCAAACCTTCTGTGGGTTTTCACCAGTCCATTATTTGAGATAGCCACCGGAGCTTCATAAAGGGCGACCGCTCCTTCCGCCATCCTGCCGCATTTCAGCAGCGGAGCTCAGCTGGCACTGGCAGGCAGCGTCGCACTCACACATGGCTTCTCGCACCACTTGTGGTGCATTCAAGGAACATTGGAACTCTATGATGAGTTCAATAATGTAGCACATTTAAAACTTTTTTAAAAACAGAATAATACTGTAAGACAAACACCTCAGGTCATTGGCAGTTTGCATGTTATGTTTCTGAATACTAAATACGGCCTGCTTCATTTTACACAAAAGTATTAAAACAACAAAACATTTGGCGACATCTAGCGACTTTTGGGGGAACTTCAGCTACTTTCAGTCAAAAACAGTTGGGAACACTGGTTCAAAATGTTATTTTAGAGTTTTAAAATGTCTCTGCTCACTTGCATATTTATCAGCATCGTTAACATTTAAATATTAATGTACCATGCTAATGTATTTTATTGTGTAACAAACTCAGGTTTTAGCTGACTGATTATTGCAAAAAAGCAACTAGGGACAAAAGTTAGAAATTAGCTACAACTCTAAATAAAGTTGAAACTATTAAAAACATTTCATTCACTCCTGGGTGCGTCTGCGAGGAGAGATTCATCATAATTCCATGCTAAATGTTAGCAGCTGAATAAAGGAGAGCAAGACTTCAGCTGTGAGACGGTTAACACGCATGATGGACAAAAAGGAAAGACCAGCAGCCTCATTTTAACACTTTTGCCACTTCTGCATCAGCCCGGTCTGGGTATCGGTGGGTCTGGGTGCCACATCGGTAATGTTAGTTCACACACACACTTCTCAGGAATATGAATATGAAAATGAATATAATATATATATTAGGGATGTGAGTCTTAGAGAAACTCACGATTTGATTCGATTCCGATTCTCGGAGTGCCGATTTGATTCAGAATCGATTCTCAATTTAAATAGATTCACAATCAGTATTAACAGAGAGTGTCAGCTCCAGGATGAACTACTTAAAAGTTAGTTAAAGCTATGGGACATTGTTATTTGACTTTAAACTGGTCATGCTCCAAAAATGCAAATTTACAAGGTAAAATAAAGTGATTCTAAAACTGTAAACAGAAACAATCTTTTGACCGAAAGGCAACATTAATTTTTGCTTACCTTGTAAAATACAACTAATCTGTAGTTACCTAACAGTAGCTTTGAAAGCAATACGGTCAAATACTTTTCAAGTATGTGTAGAAACAAGTTTAACATTTGACTCCTCAACCTGTTTAAAAAAGTGTCTCAGATTTCTTACATGGGAAAATGTGTTCTCTCATTTATCAATAACTTCAAATAAACATGAGTAATCCTGAGTACTCACTTATCAACTTACAAAATAAATATGAGAATATCTCACATTTCTAAGTATGGAAAAAAGAACACAGTCTAGTCCCCACTTATCAGCAGATTCAAAAATAAATCATCCCAATTTATGGGACCACAAAAGTAAACGGAGTACTGACTCTCCTAACGAAGACCAAAAAAACATACAAAAGTGCGTCTCAAACATGTAACGTCCCAAACATTTGAGTTCCTGGAATCGATTCTGAACCTTTATAAATAAGAATCCTGATTCAGATTTGAATCGATTTTTTTCAGCACCTCATATATATTTATTAGGGCTGCACAATATATTGTAAATACATCGTTATCGCGATATCAGCACGCACAACATGCATATCGCAAAGAGCAGATAAATATCGTAATGAATGGTCAGCTCAAATGTTTGCTACACATAATGCATTCTGTCAAACATAAGCATGTTTTAACACATCAAATAGAGCTCTTCACCCATTTGGGTGGGTTCTCATAGGTTAGATGCCCGCTCCCGAGGCGGACGGCACCTAATTTTGATGGTTAGCTAACACCTGAGTTAGCTTAGTTCTGCTCTTTCTACTGATTCTGCTTTTCCTGGGATCCACTGATCGCCTTTTCTTGTTCATTTTCTTTTCCCTTTCCTCATATCTTTGCTTTTCTCATCTTAATGATTTCTTTATTTCTTTGTTTTTGATTATTTTTGTTCCTGAGTTAAGCTTTTATTTATCGCAATCGCCATCGCAATATTAATCACTGTTATCGAATATCGCAGGTTTTCCTAATATTGTGCAGCCCTAATGTGTGTGTGTGTGTGTGTGTGTGTGTGTGTGTGTGTGTGTGAAACTTAAGATGGAACATAAGATGGTGCACAGAGATCGCTGACATATTCCAGATCTAAGGGGAACGTTTAATTAAAACATTTAATTTAACCCAAAAGAGATATTATATTATATTTACCCGCTTATCATCACAGGGTCACGGGGCGGCTGGTCCCTTTGTCTAGCAGGGTACATCCAAGACAGATTGCCAGCCCATCGCAGGGCAACATAGAGACACACAGGACAAACAAACATGCACACACACTCATACTTAAGGACACTTTAGACAGACCAATCAACCTAACAGTCATGTTGTTGGACTGTGGGATGAAACCGGAGAGAACCCACACATGCACAGGGAGAACATTGCAAACTCCATGCAGAAAGATCCCAGGCCGGGAAGCGAACCCAGGACCTTCTTGCTGCAATGCAAATGTGTGTGTGTGTGTGTGTGTGTGTGTGTGTGTGTGTGTGTGTGTGTGTGTGTGTGTGTGTGTGTGTGTGTGTGTGTGTGTGTGTGTGCGTGTGCGTGTGTGTGTATCCTAAATGAAATAACACCATCCTGTGCTCACTCCAGGCTCAAAGTTTGCTTAAAGTTGCCACATTTTTGCATCAAGTTTTACTTTATAAATCACAAAGTTGGTGCGGAACGCTGCTTACGCCGTTTTCAGACCCCGTTCATGCTTAAGCAGCGTATAAATGACCCTGGACTGTAATGTTCATGACGTCTGAACCCTCACTAGTTTGATCCTCTACAGGAAACGCTTACATTCTGTCAGATCTGCGTGCCGGTGAACAGATCCTTGCGTTTAGTAACGGAGTTATTAAACACTAACGCAGCGTGGAGCTTCTTACTTGTTTCTGCTGAAGCGGCGGAAAGCCTCCTCAACTTGTGTCGGCCAAAACTAACAAGTTCCCTGGACGGTGTCCTCCGGACCCCAAAGGGACTCCTGGTGGAGGTGTGCAGACGGGCCCGCGGGGAGAACTTCACCGATGGCAGGTGCCCCCCCCTCTCCAACGCTCCGACACTGATTAGAACAGAGGGAGAAGGTCGTCTCATAACTCAGCTCAACATAGTTCTCTGCTGCCACCTTCTGACTGAACTCTGAACACAGAAGAAGAAATTCTTATTTTTAAAGCATCAAAGGGAATGCTTGAGATATTTACCTGGAGGGAGACCGTCTGATGATTTTCATTCTGCTGCGGAGCTTGAACCCCCCAGGGGAGGAGGATGGGAAGTGGGCGCGTTGAGGTAAAGTTGGAAAACCGAGTCCCGACTTGGTTCCTTTGGTGCTTTTCTCTGCCGTCCAGTGGAAAGCAGACGATCGAGGAGACGCTGCCGTGTCTCTGGTCACAGACGCCAAGGCGCGCTCCCCTCCAGCCTTCCAGCTGTAACAACTCACTGGTGAAGAACTGGAACAGCCTGTAGTTCCCTTTTTCAGTTTAGCAGACAGAGCGGAGGTGGCTTTGTTCCTTTTGATGCCGTCGCCCCTCTCCAGGCTTCTCTGAGCAGGACTGAGGGCTTTGGGGGACAGTAGCTTACGTGGCGTCCTGGGCTGGACTCCAGAAGAGGACACCCACTTGTACTTTGAGGTCTTGGGGGCCACAGCGACTGGGCTAAGCCTTCGAGCTAACTTCTTAAGAGGAGTTCTCTTACCAAGCACCACAGCAGAAGAGCTGTCAGACACGGATGTCCGTGAAGCTAAAGCTCTGCTCCCCGATGACGACGCTAATCTGGCTGGTTTGGCCTCTGCAGTTTGGCTCTTTACCCACGTAAACTTGGATTTTTTTATAAAAGATTCTTGAACAGTCTGGGTAGAGTGTTTTAAAACCCTTCTGGAGGAAGCAGGGAGAGCTGGAGGGACGCCCCCAGGTGGGAGAGTAGACGAGGCTGAAGAGGCTCGGCTCTCGTCGGCACCGGTTCTGCTGGTAACAGGTTTGATCTGTGGTTGAGTTTTGCCTCGAGAACCAGAGAAAACGTTGGTCTGAACTGTGTTTGAAACTGAAACGGAGCCTCCAGATGTTTTTCCTGGCAGAACCATAGTTCTGTTTTCAGCCTTTGGCTGAAACTCTGGAGTCTGTGAAGCTTCGCGTTGAACACAGAGGCTCGCTGCTCTCCTCATCCCGGACTGGCCGGGTTCCTCTTTAAGATGAGCACAACTCCCTGATGGTAAAGACGCAGCTTTGAAAATATTAGATTCATGTCCTCCTTTGTAGCTGGATGAAGGAATGCCGTCAGTCCCAAACTGGGAAGCAGACTGATGAAAGGAAGAAGCTGAGGGATGTCCTGTTGTAGACTGGGGGCAGTTATTTCTTAGAGAATAGGTTTTCCTCCAGCTTCCACGGCTCTGAGGAACATAAGGTCTCCCTCTGGAGGGGTGATGATGAAATGCAGAAGTACCGAACCCTCTGCCTGCAGCAGAACCCTCGGGATTCCTCCGCTCTGATCCTGCAAGTGGCGCATCTCCGTGCACACTCTTGTGTTTACTGATGAGATCTGAGGATAAGAAGAAGTTTGATTTAGGTGTTGTATCATAGAAAAAACAGCAATCTCAGGAAAACAAAGGGTACTTCTAACATTGTTTAATCATGAATCTATTTTAACAATTCAAACATAGACACCGTGTGTTTATGTAAATGTAATCAAGTGTCTAGAGCAGCTATTTAAGTCTTTAGATGACCTAACTGACTTGTCAGCTTCCTACGAACTGAGAAGCGCTCTGTTGATGGGTCCAGTAGCAGAGGGAAAAAGCACTTCTGGTTCTGATGGACCTTGTCCTCCTGCCAGAAGGAAGCACCTCAAAAAGATTAAGTCTGGGATGAGAGGAATCTGCCCACTTCCTGGTTCCGGAGGAGTGATGGGAGTTGGTGAAGATGGACTCCATCCCAGCTGAGTGGAAGCACTGTGATTCGTTGCACCGTGCTGAATTTCCTCAATAGGCTGAGCGTCCTCTGCTGTGCTTCTGATGAGGGAAAGCTGATGCTCAGCTCCCAGTTTAGGTTGTGAGTGAGGGTGGAGACCAGAAAACCAAGCGTGTGATGGATGCATGTGGGGTTGTTTTCTCAGAAAGTCCACCACCACCTCTACTGGCTGCACCAGTCCACCAGGTGGCCAATCTCTCATTTGTATTTGGACTGGTCCCCGCCAGAGATGAGGCTGATGAGAGTGGTGTCACCCACGGAGCCTCTCAAACTAAAGGATGGAGGTGCAGCTGTTTCTGAACAGGGAGAAAAGTTGTGGGGAAAAACTGCAGCTTTGAGGGATCTAGTTTTGCTGGTCAGAGGATCAGAGACAAATATCCCCATCCTCGTCTGTTGCAGGTGGACTCGGGGACATCCAGCTGGAAGAGCTTGTCCTGAAGCACAGCGGGAACCACCGTGTGGAATCCTGATAGCCTTGTGAACTAGACCAAACTCTTGTTTTGCAAAGTTTGCTCTAGGAGCGCTCCACTGGAACCTCTGCAGCCCCTAACAGCATTCTGGCTGGCCAATCACAGCTCTCTAGAGGGGTTTCAAACACACAAAGAGCTGTGATTGGTCCATAATGGTGGGACAATCATAGTGCTCTATCTGCTTAGTGAACAAATCACAGAGCTTTATCTGCTTTGTGGGCCAATCAGGGCACTCTATATGCCTGGTGGTGGGATGATGCAACAGAGTGAAACAAGAGAATGGCCGTGTTCGAGATGAGCCAGTTCTGCGCAGATTAGACCAGCGGTGATCGGCGAGCAGTGCATGCCGGTTAGATATGTGTCCGACTTGACGCCGACTTGCTCTGACGTCATGCATACGTAGGCAACGATAACCTCGTGAGATCAAGGCGGCTGCAGGTTTTGGAGCAAGGCGCTGCGGTTGCTCTCCCTCGGCTGCAAAACCTAGAGGATGACGGGAAACGCCTGGCTCTCACCTGATCTAAGATCTGATTGGTTCACATTTTGATCCAAACATCCGGTGGTAGAACATGAAATGTTAGTTGGCCACATGTATTCTGTAAATCATGTAGGGCTGCAACAAACGATTATTTGGATAATCGATTAATC
>SSNQ01034597.1:141461-161057 GCA_006942095.1 Nothobranchius kuhntae | reverse complement strand
CGATTAATCGGATTACATGGGGAAATTTTTAAAAACTGCTAGGGAAACGTTATTTCTCTCCTTCCTTCACTTTATTTAACACAACATTATTAGAAAACAGTTCAATAGCAGAAAAACAACATGCCATCACCTAAATTGTCTTATAAGGTGTATAGACAGAGACCCTATAAGCTACATCTATCTGTGACCTAAAATGCTTGGTCCAAGTTAAACAGCTTAAGGGCAATTGTCATCTGTTTTGTTTGATCTCATCTGTTGACATTTATTATAACTGGGGATGTCAAACAACTAATTTTTAAATGTAATTAAACATAGGCTGTGAATTAATCAAAATTGATCACTATTTCCAAAAATGACTGAAAAAATACCAAATAAAACAAAAGTAAATGAATGCCATCCTCCTTGTGATGATGCCCTGGGCAACTGCCATAAAGTCACATCAAGAAATGCTGCTGATCATTCCAATGATCCCAAATAGACTCACATTAGGCCACATGAAAGCAACTGAACCCAAAAATATATTAACCAGTATATAACTGCACTCTCACACAACACGCCTGCAGCAACAGTTAGGACTCCTCCCTCCCTTTTAAAAGCGTTTTTGCTTCCGAGGACATTGTGGTTGTAAAGCCACATGCTAGTAGTCTGGCCCCGGTGTGATCAACCAGTTTCTGCGGGAATGTGACGGCGGAACCAGGGCCAGATTAACACTTCAACAGTTTTGAAGGTGACCTGAACTGTATCAGATGTATAAATATGACATGTGTATAACTTATTGTTTTATACAGGTAAAAACGTGTAGTGGAGATAAATCTACCTACATTTTACTTTTCAACACTTTGTTTTGTTTTCTTTTTTTTATTTAACTATTTCCTGTCCTGTCTGTCTCTCATCTTCCTGCGTCTCCTCTAAACTCTCCAGAAAATCTGTTCCCTGGATTCTTACCGTTTCACCTCATCAGTTACTTCTGAGCAGATCAAAGGGATCTCCTGACCGCAAAGCGCAGAGCGCGTTTTCGATGCTGTGTGAGGTGACATCACCACAGCACAGGTGATGAGCTCCGCAGTAGCGCGCTTCAGGCACAAATAAGACAGAAAATAGAGAACATGTGCAGACATGAACGATCGTGTGCTAATTATAGTTTTTTGGTTGCGCCACTTTGAGAATGGACAGTGCGCTGGAAGCAGCTGCCTGGATCGCTGCGCAACAACACGCTGTGCCGCTCTCTGCTCAAAAGAGTCCAAAAATGATATAATATAGAAAACTTTTTCCGGTTCCCCTGATGTGTAGGATATACAGCTCCCCCATAATTCGATCCCTGCTCCTGGATGAAAAGCCGGACATTTTCGTCAATACAAGAACCCCCAGTCCGGACGCCCGGACAGAGTGAAAAGTGGACATGTCCGGGGAAAACGGAACGTACGGTCACCATAGTCCTCATAAAGCGGGAAATTATAGACACAGTATTTTGCTCGTGCCCTGGGCCCTTTAGAGTTCGTGGGCCCTGGGCAATTGCCCAGTTAATCCGGCCTTGGGCGGAACCGGTTCGCAGCAGCGCAAGTCTGCCAGCTCTCCCTCGCGCTGATCTGCCGGTACCGGCTCTCCCTCGCGCTGATCTGCCGGCTGTCCCTCACGCTGATCTGCCGGCTGTCCCTTGCGCTGATCTGCCGGCTGTCCCTCGCGCTGATCTGCCGGCTGTCCCTCGCGCTGATCTGCCGGTACCGGCTCTCCCTCGCGCTGATCTGCCGGCTGTCCCTCACGCTGATCTGCCAGCTCTCCCTCACGCTGATCTGCCAGCTCTCCCTCGCGCTGATCTGCCGGTACCGGCTCTCCCTCGCGCTGATCTGCCGGCTGTCCCTCACGCTGATCTGCCGGCTGTCCCTCGCGCTGATCTGCCGGCTGTCCCTCGCGCTGATCTGCCGGCTCTCCCTCGCGCTGATCTGCCGGTACCGGCTCTCCCTCGCGCTGATCTGCCGGCTCTCCCTCGCGCTGATCTGCCGGCTGTCCCTCGCGTTGATCTGACTTGCGCTGGTCTGGAAGAGTTGTGCGACACAACGAATCGATGACGCAATTCGTTGCCAACGCTTTTAGTAATCGATTTTCATCGAATTTATCGATTCGTTGTTGCAGCCCTAAAATCATGTTATGTTGATGATGACAGCTATATAGGCCATAAAGAGAAATGTGTTTTGTGTTCTTTTGTCACGTTTCCTATGAGCACACTAAACCTACAGCTGATGACCTTTACTTATTATTACAGTCATGTTTTCATATACAATATTTGATATCCACAAGCACGTGAGGATGTGTTTCAGCTGCTAACAGGAACCAGAATTAAAATAAATAATTAAACAAGTATGAACTCTAACGCGATATCTTCAGCCATCGCCACCCCCGAGCTGCACATGTAGGGAAATCTGTCCGACTTAAACGCCGGCTTTCAGCCACTCCTCCTGCTGCTTCCGTCTCCTCTTGTCTGTTTTCCAGGCGAGGCGCAGCTCAACTCGGAACACGGCCTATGTCACATTCATTGTCCAGTGGAATGCAAAGATCATTTGAAAGACAATGGTAGAGCCCGCCCCACAACCGAGAGCCGTCAATGGAGCGTTGCCAGACTAAATACATTTATTTATGGGCCATTCCCATCTGTACCGGGTCGGCCCGGGCTGGGTAGCGTAGGTTGTTTACATATCTGGGTGGCCTGGTATTTTTCCGGGCTAACCAAGGCTCATTCTCAGCCCTCTTCTCGAGGGGGTCTGCTTCAGGCCGACCAGGGCCAACACACCCACTGCTGACAGCAAATTCACACCTTCCATTAGAGCAAGCCTCTGATTGGTGGGTAGAATCAACCCACATGGGCTTAAGACAAGGATGTGTGGAATCAACCGGGCCAGGCTGGGGCCGACTGGGGCTACCCGGCCCAGGCCGACCCGGTACAGATGGGAATGGCCCAGTCTGGCTTGCCAGGCTAGAATCCTGAGCTAAAATCCACAAACAGAAGCCAGGTGTTGCATGATGTACTGGAGGGCGATGCTGATTGGCTAATCCACGAAGGAGGTCCAGAAGGGGGTTGGTGATGGACTCCATCACCACAGCGGTCCAAAAATAGCAGTGCCAACCTGTCACCACAGAAAATCTGTCTTCTTGTTATGAGGACACTACGTGGCAAACGGTCACTGAAACCCGGCTTGAACCAAAGTGCAGAAACCAACACAGACATGTATCTGCTCCGACTACACGTCTTCTTGCGTTTAAAGGAGGAAGAACGCGACAGCAGCACAACCCGGAAATGTTATTTTATTTCATACGAACGAAACAAGGCGCATTCAGACTGGAGTCATGTTGTTTTTGACATCTAAACCTTAACATTAAGCTAACGGGTAACGTTCAGTTTAACAACAGACGACATCAACACGACGGAGATTACAGCACACAACTAAAGTTATATGTTCCTCTATGATGACGAATAAACCAACAAACAGTTCTAGATACCGAAGTTTTACCTTGTAGAAGTTCAATCTGCCTCTTCAGCGCTTCTCTCTCCTCCATGTTTAAGACTTAAACGGCCATTTTGATGACGTAGCCTATAACGGCCGATCACGGGGGTACGCTTCCGAACTTTTCACCCTCAGTTCGGACTTTAAGGCGCTTGTTTCGTTTTTGATGCGTTAGAAGGGAACGTATGTTTTATTTCAGTTTTTATTTGTTTGCTTGGTTTTTATATATTTTCGAAAACTTTAACGCTTTTTTCATGTAAATTATTTTTCACAGAGACATGGTTTATTTTTGTTATTTGTTTGCATAGGACTGTGGCCAGATCGTGTTTTTCTGTTTGATTTGATCTCAAACTAAACGCGTCGCTTGGACAAATGACTTAAATTTAAATGACACCTTTGCGTTTTCACGATGGTTTTCACGCATCATGTTGGGGTTTCTGTAAGACACAACCGAGGGCCTAATTCCCTCGTAGGTCTCGCGAGCTGCTGTCTGTCAACAGTTTAAAACAGTATCGTCACTTAGAAAACTACAGCCGTGTGTGCGTTTAAACCATCGGTTTAAATAGGAACAAACACACCCTGGATGAAGTGTAAATAATCACGAGTTATTTACGAGCTTTTAAAACGTGTCTCCCCTCTCTCGTTGTGTTTGGAGCGCCGTAAACGGAGAGTGACGCTGCTGCGAAAGCGACATGAAGTGAAAGAGGAAGTAAAACTTCAGGGAGCTGGTTGGACATTAAAAAGTGCGAAGAAACAGCAGAAGCTTAACGAAAAAGTTGAGACGGTAAAACTAACAAAAGCTATAATTCATATTAGACTCTATGAATGGTTATGGAAGACTTTAACCGACGCTATAGTTATTTTTACTTCACGTAGTTTAGGCTATTTAGTGGATTGTGATGCTAATTAGCAACCTAGCTTCGGTGTTGTCAAACAGTGTCCTCGCAGATGTGTAGTTCTAAACTGTTCTAAGCGGTTCGTGTGTATTTCTGCAGACATCTACGGACACAACATGGATTCACTGAACTACAGGTTCTTCATCGTCACAAAAAAACCAGAATTTCCCAAACACATCAAACGTGGGTGTATCTGTTTCATCCGTGAACATACATACAAATCAGAAATTTCAAAATCTGCTCCTATCAAAACATTAAACGTTACTCCGTTTTCAAGTTCATCTTTAAGTTATGATATTGATGTAAACTGCTTGGAGTGTCTGACTCCCGACGAGGCTGGCCTCCTGTTAGCTGTCTCAGATGATGATGAAAAGATCAAGTGGTTTAGGAGCCCAGAAGTCATTCAAACAGCTTTAGGAATGGAAGTTGGAACCTCCGTGGTAGCGGAGGAGAACGGAGATCGTCTGAGAGGTACCATTCGCTATATTGGACCATTGGTAGAGCCGAGCTTTTCCTCCCCGATGACTGGGAGGTTCTTTGGAATTGAACTACAGGTGTGTACCTTTATTCATAAGTACCATCTGATAGAAGTGCTCGTGTGAATAGTGTGAACTTGTTCTTGTTCTCCAGGGAATCGACCGAGGGAAAGGAAGTACTGATGGGAGCATCAGTTATAAAGAACTTTTTAAATGTGACAAAAAGTGTGGCATTTTTGCCCCGTTCTGCAAAGTCAGACCTGTGATTTACAACTCTCCCACCAAACCTGAGCCTCCTGCGGAACAAACAACTGAAGGTCTTTCTCCAGGAGACAAAGTCACCTACTTTACAAACGAAAAGTGCCAACATGGGATAATGTTGAACATGGAAGAAGAAGGTGGGGCGCTTTTTGTGAAAATCTCCACAGTAAGTAAAATTCCTGAGTCAGAAATGCTTCTAGTCAAATACATAAATCAGATTCAGATGTAAATATGATGCTGCTTCTTACGTTTTAGGTTGTACTTGCTAAACAGTTCATTGGGCATCCCAGGAAAAACCTCCTCCAATCATTGTGAATGTCCCACTCGCCTTGGTTGGATCCTGATCCATCCATCAAACCGCCCCTCCCCCCTCTGCTCACACCCCTTTACTGTTGTGTTCTCGGCTTTGAGCAGCTGAACAGGAAGCGTGATTTGGAATTGGAGGATTTGGAGTCCAAGTTTCTCGCCTTCGATTGGCTATTTCATGTAACAGCAAACCGTCTTCACGGTCACAGAGTCACGGTGCTTCTTGAGATATATATATATATATTTTTTTATATGTGAACTTAGCGCTATAATAACCATTCTGTCCTGTTTTGCAACAAACTAGTTTCAGTTTATTTTATAAAAGAACTTAAAATGAAGTGTACTTGTAATAAATCTTGTTGCATTTATCACACTCTTAGACTGACTTTATATCTGTTGGCTGTCAAGAACTGTTATCTTATTACTACAGGCTATCTTACGTCTTTACTGCTTGCAGGTTAGAACACATCACTCATCTGTTTAAATGTGTATCATTTAATTCAAAGCTGATTATGATTTAGACCTATTTTTCACCAGTTTTCATTATTCCATTAGACAAACAGAAAAATATTGCAGTTTTATTCTATTTCATACCAGGTAAGACACACGTGTTTATCCTATGTACTCTGCTTTAATAAGATAACCTCGATGCTTGAGAGCCAACATATTTAAAGTCCAACAGTGTGATAAATCGAACAAGATTTATTATAAGTTAACATATAATGTTTATTTTTTAATAAAAGAAAAAAATATTTGCAAAACAGGACAGAATTGTTGTTATAGCAGTAAGTTCACATTTTCTTTTCTAAATTTCCCAAAACAGCTGTTCTGTTCATGACAGGAGGACAGTCTGCACTTAAAGGGGAGCAGTAGCTCAGGAGGGAGAGCGGGTTGCCTCATGATCGGAGGGTCATGGGTTCGATTCCAGCTCCCACCAGAGGTATTCAGCCGTTGTGTCCTTGGGCAAGACAATTCACCCAATTTGCCTGTGTTGGTGGTGGTCAGTGGGACCGACGGCGCCAAATGGCAGCCTCGCCTCTGTCAGACCGTGGCTGTGGCTACAAAGTAGCTTACCATCAATTCAATTCTATTGAAGTTTATTTATATAGCGCCAAATCATGACAAGAGTCGTCTCAAGGCGCTTCACACAGTAAACATTCCAGTACAGGTCAGTTCATTAAGCCAATCAGAAAAAAGTTTCTTATTTAAGGAACCCAGCAGGTTGCATCGAGTCACTGACTAGTGTCAGAGTCTTTACAGCAATCCTCATACTAAGCAAGCATGCAGCGACAGTGGAGAGGAAAACTCCTTTTTAACAGGAAGAAACCTCCAGAGGATCCTGGCTCAGTATAAGCAGCCATCCTCCACGACTCACTGGGGTTGGAGAAGACACACACACACACAACATTGTGATCTCTTGGTAAATATTCTATTTGGTGAGAGATAAACTTTATTGTATTTATCCTAGTGGATCTATAATTAAATGGATAAACTAGTAGTAGCACATCCAACGTCAAGGAAACCAAAAAGTTATTATCAGGAGAGGGAGAATGTTTAAGTGGTTAGCAGCAGTGTGCTAGACGATGGCCCCCTCCATGAGGCCACCACAGCTCAGCAGAACATCGTTGTAGCTTCTTCTGGGGAGAAAAACACTTAGAGAGAACATAAAGTTAACAGCTGAAATAGCAGGAAATAATACAGTTAAAGAGCAGATTGTAGAAGAAAGCAGTAGAGTGTGGAAAGTGGTCAGTGTGTCCTCCAGCAGTCTAAGCCTATAGCAGCATAACTACAGAGATAACTCTGGATAACCTAGCCTTTTAGATGGAGGCATGTTGAAGGCAGGGCAAGGGAGAGTCATCTTTACTGACTGTACACTCCACCTCCCTCTACTCCCCCACTTGTCCAGATATAGGCTAACATCAGATTTTAACCATAGGGCCTATCAAATAAAAATGTTTTGAGCCTAGTCTTCAAAGTAGACAAGGTGTCTGCCTCACGGACTAAAGCTGGGAGCTGGTTCCACAAGAAAGGAGCCTGATAGCTAAAAGATCTGCCTCCCATCCTATTTTTAGATATTCTGGGAACCACCAGTAGACCTGCAGTCTGAGAGCAAAGTGCTCGGTTTGGAACGTATGGAACAATCAGGTCACTGATGTATGATGAAGTTTGATTATTAAGAGCTTTATATGTGAGAAGGAGGATCTTAAAATCTATTCTGAATTTAACAGGTAGCCAATGTGTGGCTACAAAATAGCTTACCATCGCTAGCAGTGTGTGAATGTGAGAGTGCATGAAAGCGTCTTTGAGTGTCTCTAAAAAGCGCTATATAAGTTAATTGATTATTAATATTATTATTATTAAAGAGGGAAGATGGTTTTCTGCTATGTGAAATTGCCAGTCATAGGAGTGCCCTTGTAGCCAATCAGGTGAGAAAGGCGGGATCTTCCTTGGACATGCTACGATTCCAAATCAGGCGAAAAGAAGGCAAAGCCAGAGTCGGTGTAGCTATTTTAGCTAGCATACTATACTGTTATGAGGTTACGTAGCCTCAGCAGAAGTAGCAGAGAGGGTTTCTAGTGTAATAAGCCCAGAACTCCCCACTGGATCTCCGATCTTGGTACCAGTGACTTCTTTTTCAGTGTGGAGAGTCTGGAGAATTCTATACCATCATCAGAAGCCTGAAGGCTCTGCAGCTGTGACATAGGTGCATTACATAGGAATTATGGCAGAAAAGTTGCTAGCAACGAGTGTGACTGTGTGCATTGCGTCCAACATTCTGTATTCAGTATTCTGGAAGTGGGACGTGGGAGTAGGAGCCTGAAAATATGGAGTAGGAACTTTGAATTGGGTTTCCAAAATTTAGCTTGGTGGAGCAGCTTTTTCCAGGGTTATCTACTCCACCTCCAACTGTGTTTATTTACTCTGATACAATCTGATGACATCTAGGGCTTTGTTATAAAAAATAACATTTACATTTAGACATCAGCATTATTTGTGTTTTTAGGGCACAGATGCGAACGGAAAAGGAGGTGGAGAAATCAAAGTTCCTCTAGAAATGGTTGCTAAAGGAGAGATACTTTCAGGTTGGAATGATGTTTTACACAAAGCTGTTTTTATCTTCTGTATTAAATCTGATGCTGACGAATTTATTCCACCGTAGAGCCTGAGAGCATGGATATGGAGACTCCCCCGCTGGAAACACTCACTGATCTGCACATGGGTTTAAACTCTATGGTAGAGGTGACGCTAGCTTCTGGAAACGGGTATGGAATGATCCGCTGGATTGGGACTCTGCCTGATCGGGACGGTGTCTGTGCTGGACTTGAGCTGGTAAATTTAAATACTGGTGTTTATGTTTAGAACCACAAATACCAATAGGCCATTATTATTATCACGTGCAATGTGAACGTAAGTAAATATCTCCATGAATGGGAAGTTTCTAAGTATCGTCTTAAATGCGCCCGTAGGAGGAAGACTATGGAGTCAGCGATGGAACCTTTAAAGGAAAGCGAATGTTCACTTGTCCTCCGAAGAGAGCTTTATTTGTGAAGCTGAAATCCTGCCGTCCTGACTCCCGCTTTCAGACCTCATCAGCCAATCACAGTGAGAAGATTCCAGACTTTCCACATCTAGGTAGGTACAGCTTCTGAGATGTCACTAATAAACACAAGTTTGCAGAACCATTAAAACGAATTTGCTGTAGCTATTTCTTAAATTTGTCTACAACAGTAAAATAGTAATCCTTTATATGTTTTGCTGGAGCCATATGATGGAAAATTCACGTTTTGTAGCTTTTTACTATGTGATGTCATTTCCTCATGAAAAATGACCCCCATACCCATTGTGGCTGCATTCATGCGTTTTCCTGCCTCAGCTTCAATGTAAAGTAATTTCCTGCATCCCGGAGAAAGTAGCCCACCTCTGTAATCAGGCCTTTCTCCTTCCCCTCGAGTTTGGTCTCGGTTCTTAAACCTGCCTCCGCTTGAAGTAGGCTGCTAATTTCCATTTTCGCGGAATTAGAGCGGTTGATTTAATGCAGCAGTTGAGAATGGGACCTTTATGTCACAGATGATGTCTTTAAACCTCTACCAATGGATAATGGATATTTGGAAAAATTACTTCTGCGTTGGGGACAAAACACTGCTGTAACAACCGTGAATCCTGTCTATAAAGATGCACGTAATGGCCAGCACAGTCCAGTGGTTATGGGCTCAATACACGGGAGGCGACAAACGGCCGCGATCAGCAAAATTCGTCGCTGTCTTTTATTACCTGACGCACGGGAGGCGACTCGCGGCAGCGGCCAGCGACAAAGCCGTCTACGTGTTCTGTTCCATGGCGAAATCGAATCTTCCGTTGTTTTGATTGGCTGTGTCAGGTTGGAGGGAATTAAGGTTATTTAAGCGGTTCAGAGTTAATTCTGGCACCAACAATTTCCCACGCCGTGGCCTTTTTGTGAATATCTATCTTTGGTATAAATATTGTACAGTTCTGGGAATTCCGTCGCAACAAATATCAACTCCATGTTTGCTCGGAGATGTACGGAGCATCCCGTCCGCTCATTGGTCAGTGAATGAAACCTCCGTTGATTGGTCCTCGTCCGAGCGACAGCGATGAAAAGTTGAAAATATTTCAACTTTCTTGGATTGCATCGCTGGGTCGCCTGTGCACGACACGTGCATGAGCGCAAAATTTCACACGCACGTTTTTTGCGTTTCGCTTAGTAGGAGGGAGACCCGCGATTATCGCTTTGTCTCGCATGTCTCATTGAAAATGAATGGAGGAGAGGTGATGTCGCCTCCCGTGTGTCGAGCCCTTTAGAGTGCCAGACTGATATGTAGTTCTTTGCAGGCAGTGTTGGGGAGTAACTGAATTTATGTATTTAGAATATATACGTATATATATATATCAGACATCACTTCACTCAGGGTTAAAAAAAATATGATCGACCTTTTTTCCCATCACTTTCATTTTTGAAATTGTAATTAATAAACAATCAATACCATTACACTTTCCTCAGGTTTAATTTTAAATTAATATTTAGAGTGCCCAGGTAGCACATAAACAATACAGTTTAACTGTTTCTCTTAAAGAGCAAGTCACCCCCTACAATAAACTCACTTCATTCCCACTTCATGTTTGAAAAATGCAACAAATGCGGTTGCTTGGCAGACCGAGAGGGCGGAGCTGCTAACAAACACACACACACAGGCTCACAATGGGATTATGACATCATAATATACCAGATGACATCATAGCATACCTCTTAGCCAATAGCGGTGGCAGATTTAAATTCAAATACAGTGCAGAATTTTTCCCTGACGACGGCGCAACACTGACAGTTTTAGGCAGAATAGTTGAATTTTAACCAAGATGCACTGAACTGCCAAATTATTGACTACACGTGTCTGTAGCATGATTAGACACTCCTTTATATAGTTTATCAGCAATAAAAAAGTGATTTGGGGGTGACTTGCTCTTTAAAGTAGGAATGTTGCCAACCTACACACATCTTTTCATTTATTTATTATCAAATTTATGACTTCGGAAAAATTATCTTGGTAAGTCAGAAATTTTGATAAAGATACATTTTCGATTTCTTGCCCTAAACTGTTATTTATCCAGATGAGTCGGTTGAGAACCCATTCTCATTTACGACGACGACCTGGCCAAGAGGCAGCAGCAACAGACTCATAGTTAGCTTTACATCAAAGAAAAACAGGTAAAAAAAATACAACAAAAGTAAGATACAACGATTAGACATAAAGACAATGGACTGTTCTCATTTACTATATGTACAAGCAATCAAAAGAGACTTAAAACAATCTTTGAGTAAAACTAGCAGAGAGCCACATCAGAAGCCCAAGCGCAATGCTCACACTTCCACCCTTCAATTCTGTGTAGGGCTGTGAGTTCGTGAGCTGTCCCGATTCTCAAGTGCTGAAGTCATTAACGCCCCTTGAAGGGTGTGAAGGGTATTACCCACAATCCATTGCTGCATGGGAATTTTGAGAAGGTGGAGCAATGGCATAAGTGCCCTTTCTGTAGATATTTCTTTTCAAATATAATTATCAAAATACTGAATATCTTAATATTGTAATTACAGACATGTACAAATAATTGGTATCCTTCAGTCAATGAACGAAAACCCCACAATGATCACAGAAATAACTTGAATGTGACCAAAGTCATAATAAATAAAATTTCTATGAAATGCGACCAATGAAAGTAAGACATTGTTTTTCAACCAGGCTTCAACTGAATTATTAAACAATGACCTCGTGGACCAGGCCTGGACAAAAAAGATGGTACCCCTAACTTAATGTTTTGTTGAACAACCTTTTACAGCAGTCACTGTCCGTGAGACTTCCGCATCTCTCAGCAGGTGTTTTGGCCCACTCCTCATCAGCAAACTGCTCCATTTGTCTCAGGTTTGAAGCGTGCCTTTACCAGATGGCATGTGTCGGCTCCTTCCAAAGATGCTCAATAGGAATGAGGTCAGGCCTCTGATGTTTTCCTCTCAGCCATCCGTGGGTGTTGTTAGCTGTGTGTGTTGTGGGTCGTTGTCCTGTTGCAAGACTCCATGACCTTCGACTGAGACCAAGCTTTCTGACACTGGCCAGCACATTTCTCTCTAGAGTCCCTCGATAGTCTTCAGATTTCATTGTAACCTGTACAGATTCAAGACATATGTCATGCTAATTAGTGGACTGTCCTTGAATTAACATGTCCCTTGGGTCACATTATTTTCAGTCGTTTCTTGGGGTGCCATCATTTTAGTCCAAAGTCTGACTTTCATAGGTTAAATTTTATAGAATTTTGAAATGTATTATTACTTTTGTCAGATTCAAGTTATGTCTGTGAGCATTGTGGGATTTAGTTTCATTGACCGAAGGGTACCAACAATCCAAAGGGGTTCGAATGAAGGCAGCTGGACTTCTTTGGTTTCTAAACGTCTTTTGGCTTGTAAACAGCAACAATAGACAGCTACAGTTTATAAGCATGTCCCTTCCATTTTCCAGTCAGATTTGACAAAGCTCCTCAGATGAGAAGGGAAACATCTTCAATAAACCAAAGAAGTCCAGCTGCCTTCATTCAAACCGCTTTTAGATTTCTATGACCTGGATGACTGAAAACCTTCACCAGCATGCGGTACCAACAATTTTATCCACATATTTATGATGTCTGTGGTTAGCGGGAGGTTGTTTAAACAGCGGCCAGCTCCAGACGCTGATTGGTTCTTTTCTCATCTAGTCCCGCCTACACCATTTAGTTTTAGATTAGTTATTTTTTCCATTCTCCCTTCTTTGTGTTTTCTGATTAGATTCCATTACTGTCAGTTTTCATTGTCTTCTTTTATTCATTGACGAAAACGTTGATCAATGTTTGTCATAATTTAGTCTTCATGGAAGTAAAGTAACAATAATAATAATAATCATCATCAAACTTATATAGCGCTTGCGTGAACTCTTGCATTCACACACTGCTAGTGATGGTAAGCTACTACATAGCCACAGCCGCCCTGGGGCGGTCTGACAGAGGTGAGGCTGCCATTTGGCGCCGTCGGTCCGTCTGACCACCTCCAACAAAGGCAAGTTGGGTGAAGTGTCTTGCCCAAGGACACAACGGCTGAATACCTCTGATGGGAGCTGGAATCGAACCCATGACCCTCCCATCATGAGGGCTTATGGAAATAATAACATGTAAATAAAGGATACACAGGAAAAGTCAGGAAGCCTGGACAACGTGAGATAAATGTAACTAAAGTTATTACATATTAAAATAAAAAACTAATGTTAATCATGTGCATGTTTCTTTTTACCAGAGGAGAATGTGAATGTCGACACAGGGAGGCTGGAACCTGTTCCTCCCATCACCTCAGAGCAGATTCAGCCTCTTCTGATTGGCCGGATGAGAGGAATCCAGGGACACTGTAATTCCTGCTACATGGATTCTGCCCTCTTCAGGTCAGGATACCATACCATAGTTTATTTATATAGCACGTTTAAAACACAGCATAGGAGCTGCCCAAAGTGCTGCACAGGCTAAACCAAAACACGACCAATCTAAGCAACTAAAACAGAAGATGAAAATACCAGTCAAAAGCAGATAAAACTTTGAGGAATACTAAGAACACATTAAAACAATAACACAATAAGAAACTAAAACAAGTCTGTCTAAAAGCCACATTGTAGAAGTGGGTCTTTAAACGAGATTTAAAAACCACCAATGATGGAGCCTGCCCAACTATAATGGGTAATGAGTTCCACAGCTTTGGGGCAGCATGTACAAGAGCTCTAAGAGCGTTGCTAGTATCAGCTCGGTATTCTCAGTGCAGTTAGAATACTGAGATGTGTTAAAATCAACTGCTCATCACATCAACAATCCAACAGAACAAAACATCTGTCTTTCAGTTTGTTTTCCTGCTCTTCTGCGTTGGACTCCATGTTGTTTAAGTCAACGACGCCTGAAGATGCCCCGATCCAGAGAATGCTGCTCCGTGACATTGTCAACCCCCTCCGCAGGTGTGTTTGTCTCTCGTAGACCTTCAGTAGTTGTCGGTGAATTGTTGTGTGTGATGAGGAGTGTGTTCCTACAGTAAGGGCTTTGTGGAGGCGCGACACGTCATGAACTTCCGGCAGCAGTTGCAGAAGCACGGCTACCATCACTCGTTCACCACAGATGAGAAGGGTCAGTCCAACCTGGAAGCTTCTGGAAACAAAAGGAAACGGGTGAACTTTTCCTGAGTCAAGCCTCTGATTCTATGTTTCAGATCCAGAAGAGTTCCTCATCATCATCATGCACCACATTCTAGCTCTGGATCCGCTCTTAAAACTGTAACCAACATTTTCCTACTGCGTGGTTCAGATTTCCGGGACTCCTGCAGGAAAAGGACTCATCGTGTTGTCTTGAATTTTTCAGATCCGCTGCTGGTAAAGTGCAGGAGAGCTACTGCTATCAGATCTTCCTGGACCAGAACCACAGCCTAGTTCTGCCCACAGTCCAACAGCTTCTGGAACATTCCTTCCTCAGTTCAGGGCTGAAGCTGGCAGAGGTTAGAACTGTTGGAAACACCCACTTTTGAATTTTTGTATTTAAAAAATTAGAAATGGAAAAAATGATCCAAATTTTTGTTTGTGAGAAAAAAGAAAATGGAATTCTTCTGTTTTAAACATCCAGTGACTGATTCAGCACAAATGCGCTTGGTTTAGTCTTGTAAGCTGAGTTTAATCGGTATCCTTAGTATTATTACTACAGTATCATTAGTATTACTACAGTATCATCAGTATAATCGGTACAGTATCATTAGTATTACTACAGTTTCATCAGTATTATTGGTACAGTATCATTAGTATTACTACAGTATCAGTATTATTGGTACAGTATCATCAGTATTATTGGTACTGTATCATTAGTGTTATTACAACAGTATCATTAGTATTATTGGTACAGTGTCATTAGTGTTATTACTACAGTATCATCAGTATTACTACAGTATCATCAGTATTACTACAGTATCATTAGTATTACTACAGTGTCATAAGTATTACTACAGTATCATTAGTATTATTACTACAGTGTCATAAGTATAGTTGGTAAGTATTGTTAGTATTATTACAACAGTATCGTTAGTATTATTGGTACAGTGTCATTAGTATTATTACTACAGTGTCATAAGTATAGTCGGTAAGTATCGTTAGTATTATTACTAAGGTATCATTAGTATTAATACTACAGTATCATTAGTATTATTACTGCAGTACCATCAGTATTCCTACAGTATATTAGTATTATTACTACAGCATGATTAGTTTTATTGGTACAGTATCATTAGTATGATTGGTACAGCATCATTAGTATTATTACTACAGTATCATTAGTATTACTACAGTATCATCAGCATTACTACAGTATCATTAGTATTACTGGCACAATATCATTGGTAATGCTACTACAGTATCATTAGTATTACTACAGTGTCATTAGTATTACAACAGTATCATAAGTATTACTACTGTCTCATTAGTATTATTGGAACAGTTTCGTTAGTATTATTACAACAGTATCGTTAGTATTATTACAACAGTATCATTAGTATTATTACAACAGTTTCGTTAGTATTATTACAACAGTATCGTTAGTATTATTACTAAGGTAGCATTAGTATTAATACTACAGTAGCATTAGTAATATTACTACAGTATCATTAGTATTATTACTACAGTACTGTCAGTATTCATACAGTATATTAGTATTATTACTACAGTATGGTTAGTTTTATTGGTACAGTATCATTAGTATTATCGGTACAGCATCATTAGTATTATTGGTACAGTATCGTTAGTATTATTACTACAGTACTGTCAGTATTCATACAGTATATTAGTATTATTACTACAGTATGGTTAGTTTTATTGGTACAGTATCATTAGTATTATCGGTACAGCATCATTAGTATTATTGGTACAGTATCGTTAGTATTATTACTACAGTACTGTCAGTATTCATACAGTATATTAGTATTATTACTACAGTATGGTTAGTTTTATTGGTACAGTATCATTAGTATTATCGGTACAGCATCATTAGTATTATTGGTACAGTATCGTTAGTATTATTACTACAGTACTGTCAGTATTCATACAGTATATTAGTATTATTACTACAGTATGGTTAGTTTTATTGGTACAGTATCATTAGTATTATCGGTACAGCATCATTAGTATTATTGGTACAGTATCGTTAGTATTATTACTACAGTACTGTCAGTATTCATACAGTATATTAGTATTATTACTACAGTATGGTTAGTTTTATTGGTACAGTATCATTAGTATTATCGGTACAGCATCATTAGTATTATTGGTACAGTATCGTTAGTATTATTACTACAGTACTGTCAGTATTCATACAGTATATTAGTATTATTACTACAGTATGGTTAGTTTTATTGGTACAGTATCATTAGTATTATCGGTATAGCATCATTAGTATTATTGGTACAGTATCATTAGTATTATTACAACAGTATCGTTAGTATTATTACAACAGTATTGTTTGTATTATTACTAAGGTATCATTAGTATTAATACTACAGTATCATTAGTAATTTTCTACAGTATCATTAGTATTATTACTACAGTACTGTCAGTATTCATACAGTATATTAGTATTATTACTACAGTATGATTAGCTTTATTGGTACAGTGTTACAAACCCTAGGTGTTAAGCGTTGTGGCAAGGGGTAACATAAAACTGATGCGGAGAAAGGAGGGGTGAGAGTAAATAAAAGGGTTTTATTTTGCAGAATTCAACCCAAAATACACAGTCCTGGAAAAGTTCAAAATGAATGTACTTAAACAAAACACACGAAGGAGAAACTGGAGATAACTCAAAACACCTGGGACAAACGGTCCCGGGGAAGAAAACACAACACTAACTATAGATCTAGAAACGAAAAACAAAGAGCCGGAACTAATTAAAAACCAAATCTCGACGGCTATCAATATTATTACAAACACAACTTAAAGCGAGCTGTAAAGCTGAAAACGAAAACAAACGGCCTCACTGGGGCAGAATCAAACAGATCTTCCAAACGAACCAAGGATACTATTTACTGTTAGCTGAAGTCACACCAAGTCAATCCGAATTACAAAACCGAGCTAATCGAGGAGAGAAAGACAGAGGTTTAATCTGTGGTTCTCCCGCTGAGAAACTGAAACAGGAATCTTTTAAGAGCGTCTCATCAGCGGTAGATTGTCCGCAGCTGAAGCAGAGTGGGCGGGCCGAGGCGGAGGCCAGCCTGATGGAGGACCTGTCCAAGGTCCTGAACAGCAGAGAGGGAACAGGATCGGGCCATTCAAGGTGCGGGAGCCCAGGATCCGTAACAGTATCATTAGTATTATTGGTACAGCATCATTAGTATTATTGCTACAATAGCATTAGTATTACTACAGTATCATCATTATTACTACAGTATCATTAGTATTATTGGTACAATATCATTAGTATTGCACTACAGTATCATTAGTATTACTACAGTATCATTATTATTACAACAGTATCATAAGTATTACTACTGTATCATTAGTATTATTGGAACAGTTTCGTTATTATTGTTACTACAGTATCATCAGTATTACTACAGTATCACTACAATATAAGTATTACTACTGTATCATTAGGATTATTGGTACAGTATCATTAGTATTACTACAGTATCATTAGTAATTTTGGTACAGTATCAATAGTATTATTACTGAATGAGCATTAGTATTATTACTACAGTATCATTAGTCATACTGCAGTATCATTAGTATTATTGGTACAGTATCATTAGCATTAGGTAAAAGTAGTGTTACTACAGTATTATCAGCATTACTACAGTATCATTAGTATTGTTGGTACAGTATCATTAGTATTATTGTTACAGTATCATTAACATTAGTAAAAGTAGTGTTACTACAATGTCATTAGTATTGGTAGAGTATGATTAGTAGTATTTGTACATTATGATTAGTAGTATTTGTACATTATGATTAGTAGTATTTGTACAGTATAATTGGTATTTGTAAGTAAGTAGATTTTATTTATATAGGAGTCATCACTAACAGAAAATCACAAAGTGCATCACATAGATCAAAAACAAAAGTAGGGCTGCAGCTATCAAATATTTTTGTAATAGAGTACTCGAATCTTTCATCGATTTATGCAGTACTCTATTAAATTGCCCTTTTGTGTTTGTAAACCATTATATCAGATAGCATGTTATAAAATATGAAAGACCTCTTTAAAATAGCGAGCAATTGCCAGTTATTCAAGTTTTATTCAAAATTAGTTTTCAAAACTTCAACTTTTCTTCACAGTAAACAAATACCTGTGCAAAAAATAAGTATTCAACCTGAGCCGATGTTCCCCTCATGCGGGAATCTACTATCCTTGGTATGTTCTTACTGTGTCTAGTTTCTAATTCCATTTTTGGTAATTTTTTAAACACAGATGAGGTTTTTTCTTTACCTTGCTGACGTTTCGTTTGCCGACTGTAAAACATCCTCAGAGCTGACGCTGATGGTGGCGTCACTTCCTTCTCCGTTTGTCCGCGGGCAGCAGAAGACGTTGTCGCCCCCTGCTGCCCGCTCTCCCCTCTCCGATGATGCAGTCCCATGCACGGTCCAATGTGTAGACCCCATCGTCTCTGTTCATGGTCCCACATCCATGTCTCCTTTCTCTGTAGCTTCTTTTATCCATCTTTTGTATTTCTGTTGTTCGGTGGTTATGATCCTTGTGTTGTCCCAGTCCATTACATGGTTTTCTCTTAAGCAGTGATCTGTTACGGCTGACTTCTTTATTGTGCTTTCTGCTTCTTCTTTTGCTGCTCTTGTGTGTTTTCGACTTGTTTCTTTCTCGCACTCCTTTCTATGTTCTATTGTTCGTGTGTTGAGTTGGCGTCCGGTTTCTCCTACATATGTTTTATTGCAGAGTTTGCATGGGATTTCGTAAACGACTCCACATTTAAGTCCAGCTGATATCTTGTCTTTTGGGTGCCCTAGTCTGTTTCTAACTGTTGTGTATGGTTTTGTTGGTGTGTTTATGTTGTGTTTTTTCATTGTTGCTCTTATTTTTTCTGTTATGCCTCTGATGGCTGGTAGGGTTATCACTGGTTTTGGTTCTTGTCTTTCTGGGTTTCTGGTTCTTTGCTTAGGGTGTTCTTTTCTTTCTGTTGTTGCTTGTTGTTTTCCTTTGTTTATCGCCCATGTCGGGTATCCGCAGGTCTTTAAAGCGTGTTGTATGTGTTTGTTCTCTTGTTTACGGTCTCTTTCTTCTGTTATTATGTTTGCTCGGTGATATAATGTTCTGATTACTGACATGTTGTGTATGGTGGGGTGTTCTGACATCCATAATAGATATTGGTCTGTGTGTGTTGGTTTCCTGTATGTGTTTATGTTTAGGGTCCCGTCGGTCTGCCTGGTGATTTTCATGTCCATAAATGCTATGCTGCCTTCTGTTTCTGACTCATATGTGAACTTTATGCTGCCTGTGTCATCAGTGTTATTCAAGTGTTGTGTTAGTGTTTCTGTTTGTCCTTTTGGTATGATTTCCAGTATGTCGTCTACGTAGCGTTTCCTTAATTTTATTTTGCAGTTTGGGGGGGGGGGGGGG
>SSNQ01034597.1:97006-135181 GCA_006942095.1 Nothobranchius kuhntae | reverse complement strand
TTGTTGGAGTTTCTATCAGGAAACAAAACAGGAAATTGACTGCTAGCTCCGCTAACGGCCCACATCCTCGTTGAGATGTGAAACGGCTGCGATGCTTACATTCAACAAAACGCTGCTTTGAAGTGTCCCCTCATCCTCCGCTCCATCAGGCCAACACCGTCTGAATGCACAAAAGCTTCTCCACCATTAAAGCGCTGGAACCTGTCAGCTCTTTCTTCCTCTGCCTCATTTTTCTTTCAGGCGATGCCTCACTGGATATTTGTCTTGGTTGAGGATGCTTTTGATCCTGCTGTCTCCCTCCACATAGCTGTGATCAGGTCTCTGGGTGACCTCCACACCAGTTAAGACTGCTGAGCTGTGCTTCGCTGCTGTGATGAGTCGGACTCTTTCATATCCTCCAGGGTACGACGCTGGAGCCTTGTAAGGCCTTGGATCCTTGCTTTTACCCAGCCTGCTCAGCATATCCACCATTATGCACCCAAAACAGCATGAGTGTATTTACATGTAGGGACGTTGTTTGAGCAATAAAGTCGATCTACTGCTGGGTTTGTTGAAAGAAGATAAAGCACACCGAGCCCAGAGCAGCAGGCCTAACGTTTGCAGTCTGGTGAAAGGAATTCTTCTGAAGTTATGCTTAATTTACTCAGTTTTTCTTATTTAAGGCATCAATTTGCATGGTAACAATCTAAATGGTGGCATTTTTTTTCCCCAAATATTGTCATAACCATGGTGGTTGTGAAAAGAGAACCTGGTAAAGGGAAACCAAGGACTGCGAGTACAGGGAGGGGCGACAAGCAGATGGTGATAAAATAAGTAGCATGTTTATTGACAGATGAGCAAAGACGAGTCATACACAGAAAGTTGATAAGTAGATAATTATTATTATTATTATTATTATGAGCTACTACAGCAATCAATTTCCCTCTGGGATCAATAAAGTATTTTTGAATTGAATTGAATTGAACTGATCTTCACAGCGTTCCACCAGGAAGCTTCTGCACAGGAAGTTCATCCAATCCCATCCGTCTTCATTTGGAAGTCACAACCACGTCTGACGAGTCAGTTTGATTTCATCTGTTTTCTCCAGGTTTACGTCACTGGAACAACTCCTTTCATTGATTCTTTATTTAGGGAGCATTCATGCATTAAGGCTTTTACAGACACTTTTCATTTGAATCAAGTGTGTTTCACCAAAGGTTCCTCTTGTCCCACGAGAATAAAGGCTTTTATTGCCCCCATAAGAGTTATGGCTGGTCCTTCAATGACTAATCAGCATTAACACTCATAAAAATGTCATTAGAGCAGGTGTTCTGGTCTAAAACGTTGGACTCGGAGGGTTTTAGCAGCTTTAATCCACATCGGTAGGTGTGATCTGTATGTCAGCACCTGTGGGATCTGATCTGCACTCACCTGGCTGGCTTTGTCTTTAAGCACCAGATAGGTTAAATCTCTCATCTGTTATTTCAAAAACAAAATTCTCCTACAGCGGTTTATTGTCTCTGATCTTTTTGTCTCTACATCTGCAAACACAGGAGCCAAGCCGGCTCATAAACCAAAGCGTCTAACAAACCAGTTAAAGGAAGTTAAAGTCTGACGGTGATGAGTAATAATAATAAATGTTGTGTGTCTGTTTACTTAGGGAGAAGCGGCCCTGAGGGCTGCAGCTGATTTATCCATTTCAATAAACGCAGAGATGAGTTTACCCTTAATGGGGCCACGAGACACGGCTTCTAGTGAGAAATCACCGATCAATTCCCATCAGGCTGCTGGTTTCCAGTGCAGACGCTGGCTTTCTCTTAATCTCCTCCTTAATGTGTCACGAGGACGCCGCACCAGCTGATTTGCAACCTTAATACCGGCGTTTTGATGTTTCCAATAAGCAACCAGAGATGCAACAAACACCTCTTTAGGTGAAATCTACAATAAAACCAAAGTCTCACTTGTGACATCTGCCGAAGGTTCGGTCCACGTGTAAAAAGCAGTCCTGCAGCGCTCATCGCAGCCAAGCCTGCAGAAAAACCTAAACGTGTTATTACTGAAACCACATTCATTTGAAGAAGAAGAAGAAAATATCATTTCTATAGCGACTCTCAAGATAAAAATCACGAGGCGCTTCACAAAAACAAAAAATGTAAAAATATAAAAAAGCATTTAGAAAATGTTTAAAAATATATTTAAAATGAGTAAAAATAGATAATTGTGATTAAAAAATGTAAAGAAAGAGAGAGAGTGAACAGGAAAGAGGGAAATCAGTGGATCCTGAGGAAGGTGGAATAGGTGGGAGAGCAGAATAAAGAGAGAGAGGTGAAGAAGGTCATACAAAAGCCAGCTTGAACAAGTGAGTCTTCAGCTGCTTTTTAAAGGAGACCACTGAGTCCACTGATCTCAGGCTCAGGGGGAGAGAGGTCCAGAGTCTGGGGGCCACAGCAGCAGATGATCTGTCACCTTTGACCTTTAGCCTGGTGCTGCACAACCAGTAGGCTTTGATCATTGGACCTCAGGGACCTGCTGGGGGTGTAGGGACTAAGAAGATCACCAATGTAAGATGGTGCTTGTCCATGTAAGGCCCTATAGACCAGAACCAGGATCTTGAAATGAACCCTGAAGGTGACTGGCAGCCAGTGAAGCTGGAGGAGAAGCGGGGTGATGTGGGTGTGTTTGGAGGACTTGGTCAGAAGCCGAGCACAGGCGTTCTGAACCACCTGTAGACGGTTCAGGGAGGTTCTGCTCAGACACGTGAAAAGAGAGTTACAGTAGTCTAAGCGTGAGGAGATGAAGGTGTGGAGAACTGTCTCAAGTTCAGAGCAGGACAGAATGGGACTCAGCTTAGCAACGTTCCTGAGATGGAAGAAGGAAGAGCGAACAAGAGAACTGACATGAGAATCCAGGGTGAGAGCTGGGTCAAAGGTCACACCAAGATTCCCGACACAAGGTTTGGTGTGAGAAGCAAGCTGACCAAGAGAGTCTCTGACTTTGGGAACCAGCTTGTCTGGGGCACAGATGAGGATCTCAGTCTTATCTTCATTCAGCTGAAGAAAGCTCCCACCATCCAGGTTTTGATAGAGTCTAAGCAGGTGTGTAACAGCTGCAGCTTAGACATCTCATGGGGCTTAAAGGAGATGTACAGTTGAAGTTTGTCCATATCTCCTGATGGGGTGATGTCACACTTGGCTCAGTAATATGAACTTTAGACCTCAGCTGCTTTTGGGTATACAGCCCATAATAATGCAAACAATATATACGGTATGCATAAAAATGAGTTATGTTGATGTTTGCAAAACAAACCTGGAATTGATTAATTCTTATGAATTAATAAAATACATTATACTGACATTAAAGTATGATATCTTTATGGCTGTCTGGAAATCAAATGGACCATCATCTAGTTTCCGCAGAGTAACTAAATACTCTCAGCTTAAATATTAAACATCAAAGTTTTCTGCACAACTAGACATCTGAGTTGAGTTCAGCCACCATCGATTTTGTTTTTGTAGTTTCTGACACTTCAGCAGAATTATTTAGATGTTGTTTGGTTCTCCCTCTCCTGATAATAACATTTTGCTTTCCTTGACGTTGGATGTGCTACTACTAGTTTACCCGTTTAATTATAGATCCACTAGGATAAATACAATAAAGTTTATCTCTCACCAAATAGAATATTTACTAAGAAATCACAATGTAACCATAGAAACATTGCTTGGTGTGTGTGTGTGTGTGTGTGTGTGTGTGTGTGTGTGTGTGTGTGTGTGTGTGTGTGTGTGTGTGTGTGTGTGTCTACTCTGTCTTCTCCATCCCCAGTGAGTCGTGGAGGATGGCTGCTTATACTGAGCCAGGATTCTCTGGAGGTTTCTTCCTGTTAAAAGGGAGTTTTCCTCTCCACTGTCGCTGCATGCTTGCTTAGTATGAGGATTGCTGTATAGTCACTGACACTAGCCAATTTGCTGGGTTCCTTATATAGGAAACATTATTTCTGATTGGCTTAATGAACTGACCTGAATTGGAATGTTTATTATGTGAAGTGCCTTGAGACGACTCTTGTCGTGATTTGGCGCTATATAAATAAAATTGAATTGAATTGAAACAAACAACATCAACTAAATTAAACTGTCTCCTGATAAATGGTAGCGATTTAAAACCAGGTAATGAAGCATTTTAAAACATCTGTGTGACATTTAATGAGCAAAAGGTATTTAAAATCCAGAAATTAGCTGGTTTGGTAGAGATATGGATTGCCTTGGGTATTCATCTGGTCAGCGGACTATTTCCTGCCCTTTGAGACTCCGCTCCTTGAAGTTACACCCCCAACAGGTAAGGTATTTCCTGTAGATAAATATCGGATCCCTAAAAGCTTTAGATGCTCTGCTGTTATGATGCTAACAGAATCACCGGTAAATCGAGAGCTTTGCCTTCTGACTCAGCTCTCTCTTCACCACGACAGACCGGTACAACGTCCGCATCACTGCAGATGCAGCACCAATCCGCCTATCGATCTCACACTCCAGTTTTCCCTCACTCGTGAACAAGACCCAGAGATACTTAAACTCCTCCACTTGGGGCAGGACCTCATCCCTGACCCGGAGAAGACATTCTACCCTTTTCCGAATCAAGACCATGGTCTCAGATTTAGAGGAGCTGATTCTCATCCCAGCTGCTTCACACTCAGATGCGAAGCGCTCCAGTTAGAGCTGGAGATCATGTTCTGATGAAGCCAACAGGACCACATCATCTGGAAAAAGCAGAGACTCAGTCCTCAAGCCACCAAAACGGAGCCCCTCAACAACCTTGGCTGCACCTAGAAATCCTGTCCATCAAAGTTACATGGTACTGCCCCCGATTTCCAAGCAGTATTGCAGAGTTGCATCATCCAACACAGCCCTACAACACCCAGAGCCTTAATGAACTCCGGGCGGATCTCATCCACCCCCGGAGCCTTCCCATCGAGGAGATTTTTAACCACCTCAGTGACCTCAGCACCAGAGATTGTAGAGTCCACCTCAAAGTATGATTGTACTTTGTATTGTCGATTGTATTGTTGTTTTGATTATTTTAACACAGTTATTTCTTTCAGATGTTGTTTTATGTACCATGTGTTTCAGTATTTGGTGTACAGCACTTTGGTCCTTTGGGTGTTTTATAACTGAAGCTGGAAGCTAAGGTGCTGTCTCGGCACAATTTGATCCAGATTCGTATTTATCATCCCAACAAATCTCCTGCAGCCCTCACGGATCCATCCTGACCACCCAAAACAAGCCGTGATGTTGTGATGCATTTCAGCATCAGCATCTGGGAACGAAGTGGCACAACGAGGCGTCGTTTGGGAAGAACACGAGCAGTTCCTAAGACGTTCAGAGATAATGAAGATGAATGCAAAGCTCAGAGTGTTCAATTAGCACGACATCATCAGAAAAGAGAGGAAATGTCCTCCTCGTCTCGTTCATCTGATTAAACAGGAACTCTATGGCAGCTGTTTCTATGCAAAAACAGGAGATCAATGTTTACCGTCTCCGTGGGAGACGACCATCGCTCCAACCTGAAGTAAAACCTGCTCACACGTCGGTGAAACCAGCTGGATGTGATCAGAAGCAAAGCATGATGGGCAATGTCTGGTGTCCTTAAAATAACAACTTATGTCTACTTTAAATGGTAAATGGGCCGGTGGCGCTGGTGTTCAGCAGCCTCGCCTGTGTCAGCATACACCAGGGCAGCTGTGGCTACATTGTAGCTCATCATCACCAGCGTGTGAATGGGTGAGTGACTGATTGTGTTGTGAAGTGCCTTGGGGGGCTGTAGCGCCCTAAAAAGGTGGTGTACAAACACAGGTATACACCATTTTAAAATGTGTTGATTACTCAGAGGTTCCCTTTAATCTCACCAGTGATGATTGGTTCCTGCATCATGAGACCAGCGTGGTCAAGATCATTTCATACAACCAAACCGACGCAGCTCAGTGAAGACGGCTCACATAAGGAGCTGTGAGAGCTGGGTGGGTCCGTCACATTTCTGCTAATCTCATAATTATTATTGTTAATAAGGGACCTGCTGCTCTACCATTATTATTATTATTAATATGATTGTTATTATTGTTATTATTATTATTAATAATAATGTTTTTATTATTGTTATTACTAATAATGTTATGGTTATAATTAATGTTATTATTATTATTATCATTATTATTATTATTATTATTATTATATTATTATTATTAACGTTATTATTATTATTATTATTGTTGTTATATTATTATTATTATTAATGTTATTATTGTTATAGTTATAATTATTGTTATTATTATGGTTATTATTGTTAATATTATTATTAGTAGTTGTAGTATTGTTATTATTATTATTATTATCATTATTATTAATGTTATTATTATTATTATTATTATTATTAATGTTATTATTATTGTTATTGTTATAATTATTGTTATTATTATGATTATTTTGTTATTATATTGTTATTATTATTAATTATTATTATTATTATTAATGTTATTGTTATAATGATTTTTAATATTACGATTATTTTTGTTATTATTATTATTATTATTATTATATTGTTATTATTATTATTAATTATTATTATTATTGTCACTGTTGCTTTACAGCAAAACAGTTGATTTCTGACACTTTGAGTAAAAAAGGTAGATCTGTGGGTCACAGCTGCAGACGTTGAGAGTGACATTTCTGGGCTCAGATAAACAATGTGCAGAAGCTAATGAACAGCTTTAAGTTTTCATGTTTTTGGAGGTTTGAGTTCTGACTCATCAGCTGATCGCTGCCTAGCATCCATCATTTCCTGCAAACGCTCCGTTCCTCTGCGTTACCGGCAGCGCCGCCCACAGCAGCCATCGCTGCCGTCCAGGCCAGACAGGAGCGATGGCTGCACGTCTCTCTGCAACATAATCAAATCTGACCTTCAAACGACAAAACGCCGACTCACGTTCAAACCAAATCTGTCAAACAGAACAAAGTCAAATATAATTGCATCAGCAAAACAAATGTGCTTAAAAGCAGAATTCTAAGTGAGTTTTAATAAGTAAAGTCAGGAAAAAAGGCTCATTTCTCCAGTCTGGAGCAGATTTGTGACACAATTTTATGTTTTAACATTTCTTTTATTTTCACACATAAAAATTAAGCTTTACTGTTAGCCTTATGTGAGTCGCGCATTTGACCTGATGTCATTCTTAGAGATTAAAAGAGTTTATAACCAATTTAACTGATTAAAGGAATGAGACAGGAGGACAAAAGGGACATTAACCCAGAAGGACGAGAGTCTAAGAGCCTTTCTGACCTCCCAGCAATAAGAAATATTAAATGTTCGGAGAGCTTTAGATATCTTCTGGTCTGAAGGTTATCCCGTCCTGGATGAGACGCTCATCATCAGATCAGTGACCTCAGGCAGCGGCACTCAAATAAACACAATTATTTTCCCAACTGTTTAAGGACACTCTCACTCATTACTCACTGCTCTTTTATTCCTATTAATAAATATATATGACAACAATTATTATTTCACAGGATCTTTCATGGAAATAAATTCAAAGAGTCGGAGTACCTGGCCCGGAGGGTTACCGGGGTCCCACCCTGGAGCCAGGCCTGGGGTTGGGGCCCGTGAGCGAGTGCCTGGTGGCCGGGCTTTCGCCCATGGGGCCCGGCCGGGCCCAGCCCGAACCGGATACATGGGCTCGTCCAACTGTGGACCCACCACCCGCAAAAGGAACATGAAGGGTCCGGTGCAATGTGGATCAGGTGGCAGACCAAGGCAGGAGCCTTGGCGGTCCGATCCCCGGACAAGGAAACTGTTTTTTGGGACATGGAACATCACCTCGCTGGCGGGGAAGGAGCCGGAGCTTGTGGCAGAGGTTGAGCGGTACCGACTAGATATAGTCGGACTCACCTCGACACATAGCATTGGCTCTGGAACCCAAGTCCTTGAGAGGGGGTGGACACACTCCTTTGCTGGAGTTGCGCCGGGTGAGAGGCGGAGGGCTGGGGTTGGCTTTTTGTTAGCCCCAAGACTCTCTGCCTGTGTGTTGGGGTTTACCCCGGGGGACGAGAGGGTAGCTTCCCTGCGCCTTCGGGTCGGGGAACGGGTCCTGACTGTAGTTTGTGCTTATGGGCCAAATATCAGTTCAGAATACCCACCCTTTTTGGAGTCCCTGAGAGGAGTGCTAGATAGTGCTCCATCAGGGGACTCCATTGTTCTGCTGGGGGACTTCAATGCTCACGTGGGCAATGACAGCATGACCTGGAGGGGTGTGATTGGGAGGAACGGCCCGCCTGATCTGAACTCAAGTGGTGTTTTGTTATTGGACTTCTGTGCAAGCCGCAGTTTGGCCATAACGAACACCATGTTCAAACATAATGCCCATCGGTACACTTGGTACCAGGGCAGCCTAGGTCGCAGGTCGATGATCGACTTAGTAGTCGTATCATCTGACCTGCGGCCATATGTTTTGGACACCCGAGTGAAGAGAGGAGCGGAGCTGTCAACTGATCACCACCTGGTGGTGAGTTGGATCAGATGGCAGGGGAAGATGCCGCGTAGACCTGGCAGACCCAAACGCATAGTGAGGGTCTGCTGGGAACGCCTGGCAGAAGAACCTGTCACGACGGTCTTCAACTCCCACCTCCGGCAGAGCTTTGACCGTGTCCCGAGAGCAGTGGGGGACATTGACACGGAGTGGGCCTTGTTCCATTCTGCGATTGTTGAGGCGGCTGTTGCTAGCTGTGGTCGTAAGGTGGCCGGTGCCAGTCGTGGTGGCAACCCCCGTACCCGCTGGTGGACACCAGAGGTTTGGGGAGTCGTCAGGCTGAAGAAGGAGGCCTACAGGGCATAGCTGGTCTGTGGGTCTCCGGAGGCAGCAGACAGGTACCAGATAGCCAAGCGGGGTACAGCAGTGGCAGTTGCCGAGGCAAAATCTCGGGCATGGGAGGAGTTTGTTGAGGCCATGGAGAAAGACTATCGATCGGCTCCAAAGAGGTTCTGGCAAACTGTCCGGCGCCTCAGGAGAGGAAGGCAGCAACTCGCTCACACTGTTTACAGTGGGGATGGGGAGCTGCTGACTTCAACTGGGGCTATAGTCGGACGGTGGAAGGAATACTTTGAGGAGCACCCCAATCCCACCTATGCGCATTCCGAGGAAGAACCAGAGCCGAGAGACCTGGGGATGGACTGTCCAATCTCGGGGGCAGAAGTTGCTGAGGTAGTCAAACAACTATACAGCGGCAGAGCCCCGGGTGTGGATGAGGTTCCTACTGGGTATCTCAAGGCTATGGATGTTGTAGGGCTGTCGTGGTTGGCACGTCTCTGCAACATTGCGTGGTAATCGGGGGCAGTTCCTGTGGAGTGGCAGACTGGGACGGTGGTCCCCATCTTTAAGAAGGGTGACCTGAGGGTGTGTTCCAACTATAGGGGATCACACTCCTCAGCCTCCCTGGAAAGGTCTACTCCAAGGTATTGGATAGGAGGGTCCGATCGATAGTTGAATCTCAGATTGAGGAGGAGCAATGTGGTTTTCGTCCTGGCTGTGGAACTGTGGACCAGTTCTATACCCTTGCAAGGGTGATGGAGGGGGCATGGGAGTTTGCCCAACCAATCCACATGTGTTTTGTGGATTTGGAGAAGGCTTATGACCGTGTCCCCAGGGGCACCCTGTGGGGAACGCTCCAGGAGTATGGGGTGGGTGGCTTTCTGTTAAGGGCCACTCAGTCCCTTTACCAGAGGAGTGTGAGTTTGGTCCGCATAGCCGGTAGTAAGTCGGACCTGTTCCCAGTGAGGGTTGGACTCCGCCAGGGCTGCCCTTTGTCACCGGTTCTGTTCATTACCTTTATGGACAGAATTTCTAGGTGCAGTCGTGGTGTGGATTGTGTCGAGTTTGGTGGCAGGAGAATCTCGTCTCTGCTTTTTGCGGATGAGGCGGTCCTCCTAGCTTCATCCAGCTCTGACCTTCAGCTCTTGCTGGGTAGGTTTGCGGTCGAGTGTGAAGCGGCTGGGATGAGGATCAGCACCTCCAAATCTGAGACCATGGTTCTCGACCGGAAAAGGGTGGCTTGCCAACTCCGGCAAGGAGGTCCTACCTCAAGTGGAGGAGTTTAAGTATATCAGGGTCTTGTTCACGAGTGAGGGTAGGAGGGATCGGGAGATCGACAGGCGGATTGGTTAAGCGTCTGCGGACGCTGAGCCGATCTGTCGTGGTGATGAGGGAGCTGAGCCAGAAAGCCAGGCTCTCGATTTTCCGGTCGATCATGGTCATGAGCTTTGGGTAATGACCGAAAGAACGAGATTGCGGATACAAGCAGCCGAAATGAGTTTCCTCCGTAGGGTGGCCGGGCTCAGCCTTAGATATAGGGTGAGGAGCTCGGACATTCGGGAGGGACTCAGAGTAGAACCGCTGCTCCTCCGGATCGAAAGGAGTCAGTTGAGGTGGTTTGGGCATCTGGTCAGGATGCCTCCTGGACGCCTCCCTGGGGACGTGTTTTGGGCATGTCCTGCCGGCAAGAGGCCCCCGGGTTGACACGTTGGAGAGGTTACATCTCCAGTCTGGTCCGGGAATGCCTGGTCCTGCCGGAGGAGCTGGTGGAGGTGGCCGGGGAGAGGACGGTCTGAAGCTCCCTAGTTGGGATGCTGCCCCCGCGACCCGGACCCGGATAAGTGGAGGAAGACGACGACGACGATGTGTAACAAAGTTCTAAATGTAATTGGAGATATTTATATATTATTTTGTATTTTATTTTNTACCTCAAGTGGAGGAGTTTAAGTATCTGGGGGTCTTGTTCACGAGTGAGGGTAGGAGGGATCGGGAGATCGACAGGCGGATTGGTTCGGCATCTGCAGTGATGCCGACGCTGAACCGATCTGTCGTGGTAAAGAGGGAGCTGAGCCAGAAAGCCAGGCTCTCCATTTACCGGTCGATCTACGTCCCAATCCTCACCTATGGTCATGAGCTTTGGGTAATGACCGAAAGAACGAGATCGCGGATACAAGCGGCCGAAATGAGTTTCCTCCGTAGGGTGGCCGGGCTCAGCCTTAGAGATAGGGTGAGGAGCTCGGACATTCGGGAGGGACTTGGAGTAGAACCGCTGCTCCTCCGGATCGAAAGGAGTCAGTTGAGGTGGTTTGGGCATCTGGTCAGGATGCCTCCTGGACGTCTCCCCGGGGAGGTGTTTTGGGCATGTCCTGCCAGCAGGAGGCCCCTGGGTCGACCCAGGACACGTTGGAGAGGTTACATCTCCAATCTGGTCCGGGAATGCCTTGGGGTCCTGCCGGAGGAGCTGGTGGAGAAGGCCGGGGAGAGGATGGTCTGGAGCTCCCTAGTTGGGATGCTGCCCCCGCGACCCGGACCTGGATAAGCGGAGGAAGTCGACGACGACAACGACAACAACAATTATAGCAATTATTGAGCTGTGCTGGTTTTCAATTATTTATCATCTTAAATGTAACAAACGTTATGATGTTTTTATGCAACACTTTTCTGGCTTGGTGGAGCAGGTGGATTCACTATGTCCTTGCAGCAAGAAGGTTGCAGGTTTGAATCCTGGCTGCAGCAAAAATGAGTTTCCTGGCATCTTTAATGAAAAGATGAATGGGTGAATTGATGACAATGTATCCAGAGCAGGGAAGGGAGTGTGAATTTGGCATCTACTTCAGGTTCTCCACCGGGGAATCTCCAACAGCGGTGGGGATGGGGGCGCACGCACCCCGCCCCACTACTTCAGAACCACTGGCCTAAGTAGCTAGCTGAAGTTAGCTGAAGCTTGCTGATGTTAAAGAGCAAGTCACCCCCTACCAGAGTCTAACTCCACTCCCACTTCATGTTTGAAAAATGCAACAAATGCCGTTGCCTAGCAGACCGAGAGGGCAGAGCCGCTAACAAATACACACACACAGGCTCACAACAGCATTGTGACATCATAATGTACCAGTTTATGTCATAGCATACCTCTTAGCCAATAGCGGTAGCAGATTTAGATTCAAATACAGTACAGAGTTTTTACCTGACAACGGCACAACACAGACAGTTTTAGGCAGAATATTTAAATTTTAACTAAGATGCACTGAAGTGCCAATTTATTGACGACACGTGTCTGCAGCACGATTAGACACTCGTTTATTTAGTTTATCAGCAAAAATAAAGTTGATTTTGGGATGACTTGCTCTTTAAAGATCTTCCAGTCTTTACTTTGTGAAAGTTTCTCTGCTCAGCGCACACACACACACACACACACGCACACACACGCACACACACACACACACACACACATACACGCACATACGCATGCACACACACACACACACACACACAAATACACACACACGCATGCACATGCACACACGCACACACACATGCACACACATGCAAACACACACACACACACACACACACGCACGCACACACACACACACACACACACACACACACACACACACACACACACACACACACGCACACCACGCATGCACGCACACACACACACACATACACGCACATACGCACGCACACACACATGCACACACACACACACAAATACACACACACACGCATGCACACACACACATGCAGACACACACACACACACACACGCACGCACACACACACATGCACACAGGCACACACACGCACGCACGCATGCACACGCACACACACACACACACACACACACACACACACACAGTTTACAGGTAATCTAAAGAACATTGTTCCTATTTTTTGAGAAGGAAATGACATCATTGCTGAACGTCTGTGAACAGATTTTCTCACAGCAGCTAAGTGGAAACTAGTTTTGTGTGTTGTGTGTTCCTGTGTTGGTAAAGAACCGTGCACCAGTTTCTGAGCGACTCATCAGGCTCTAATCATCATCCTCTTCACGACAACAGCTCTACAAGCAGCAATGAAGTCTGCTGGTTTTCTTTACAGCGCCTCTGAGAGCTGAGTGGACACGCAGCTGCAAACAGCAGGAGTCCAGCTCCAACACACAGCATGCACTCCTAGGAATGTTGCTTTTAATCCACAAAAACAGCAAATCTGGACAAACGGAAAGGAGATCATCCAGAGGTCAAAGGTTTTCGTTCCTCTGCAGACACAACATCCCCTCAACATCGCTGTGACCAGAGATCCCAAAGTACCTTTAAAAAGTATTTCACAAGTTCAGTGTTGCATCTGATGTCAACAAGTCATTAAAATGAAGGTTTTCAACGTTTTATTTGATTTCTGTAGAAAATAAAATCAAAATGAGCGACTGGAGAGCTGAGAGTCCTGCCGTCTGCAGGTGCTGCTGAAGGCAGGATGCTCCGTGTTGGTGGTCGGGTGGAAAGCAGCGAGTCATCGATCATGTAACACACACACACACACACACACACACGCTGTCAACTCACAATGTTTAGCTTTAATCTGTTTATATGAAGTGTCCTGAGCAGTGGAACAATTCTGGGTTGGCATGTCCCTACACACACACACACACACACACACGCATGCACGCACACACACACGCACACTATCAGCTCTGTTATAATAAAATCCTGCTGCTTATGGAGCTTCAGGACACGTTTACATGGACCAGACCTTCTATCTGTTGGATAAAACTGTTATTTGTGACTCCCACATGCTGCTGGAGACGTGCAAAAATGGGTTTTAGGTGACTGCAAACTGAAAACAGAAGAATAAAACAATTTAGGCTTAAAGCATCACCGAGTTCTGATTCATCTGATTTTAGATGAATGTGTTAATATTTGGGGCTGCGCAGTGGTGCAGTAATTAGAGCTGTTGCCTTGCAGTAAGAAGGTCCTGGGTTCGATTCCCGGCCTGGGATCTTTCTGCATGGAGTTTGCATGTTCTCCCTGTGCATGCGTGGGTTCTCTCCGGGTTCTCCGGCTTCCTCCCACAGTCCAAAAACATGACTGTTAGGTTAATTGGTCTGTCTAAATTGTCCTTAGGTGTGTGTGTGTGTGTGTGTGTGTGTGTGTGTGTGTGTGTGTGTGTGTGTGTGTGTGTGTGTGTGTGTGTGCGTGCGTGATAGTTTGTTCTGTGTGTCTCTGTGTTGCTCTGCGATGGACTGGCTCTCTGTCCAGGGTGTACCCCGCCTGATTGTCCGTTGACCGCTGGAGATAGGCACCAGCCCCCCCGCGACCCTAAGTGGACAAGCGGGTTCAGAAAATGGATGGATGGTGTTAATATTTGACTCTCAGAACTAAATCTCCGTGATGAAGATAAACCTGGATCATTTCCGTTCCATGGTTTTGGTTCTGGGATTCTTGTTTGAGGTTTCTGAATCAGATCTTTTACGTTTTTGTTGTTTCTGGTGTTTGAACGGTCTTTGTGCCCTTTGACCTTTATGAGTTGATTGAGAGTCCACTGAGACCTGACTGCCCTGCTCACCTGCACCTGTTCATCTCAGGTCATTCTTGTTTCTGCCCACATGGACCTGATGTGACCTGATCCGAGTCTTCTAAACCACCAAGAAGACCGTCTCATTCTGGAACAGTTACATTTACTGAAGTGAATCGTCCTGTCTGCTGGATTTGTCTCCAGCCCTGAAATGTTGATATAAACCAACAACCTTTAGGATTGTGGAGGGAAACGTCATCCAGAGTGCAAAAAACCTGAAACTGGCCTTTCTAACCACATGAGGATAGGAAACGTTTACCCACAAGTGTCAGAAAATGATCAAAATGGGATTCTGGAAGTGTTTCCAAGTGAAGTAAAAATGTCAAGAAGAACCTTCTGACATCATGGTCCACCATCCTGCAGCTTCCAGCTGCTGCCTGCAGATCCTGTGAGAACGAGAGAAACCTGGAAATCTCAGTTTTGTTCAGCCATTTAAACTAATCACACGTTGTTCAGGTTTCATGTGTTTTTATACATTTTCAGTTTCAGGGGTGGCATGTGCTACCCCAGGCCACTCCCTGCACACGCCCCTGATTCCACCCTTTTTATGGTTTTATTGACGCATGAAAGGCTTTGGATCGTGTAAACTAAAAAGCTACAGGTCAGGGGGTTAAGTCCCAAATTAGGATTTATCCTGCTGGTACACTCATCAGTCTGTTAAACGGGGTGCTTGTGTGTCCTCTCCTTTTAAGGTTTGTACTGGAGTTAGACAAGAAGGTATTCTGTCTCCTTTTCTTTTGATGTCTATACGTACGAGTTGTCCAAGCGGCTTAGTAACTGGAGAACCGGATGTGTGGTTGGAGGGACAATAATAAACCACATAGGTATGCAGATGATGCAGTGATCTTCTGTCCACACAGTGCATGGCTCTCAGCAGCTGCTGAGGGTCTGCTCTCAGTCTGGGTCAGAGTTTGACATCATCGTGAGAAGTAAGGAGGACGGTAAGCTGGTATTTCCAGGCTTCTCTGCATCAGGAGGTGTTCTTGAACCATGATTAAATATCTGGGACTGCACATATCTGCTGATCTGACAGATGATGTGGACATCTACAGACAGTGCTGCCTACTGGATGCACAGGCTAACACTCTGATGCGCAGGTTTAGATTGTGTTCTTTTCAAAGTGAACTGTAAATGAACACATGACAGCATCATTTTCTCATGGGGTATTTTTACAACTTTCTCTGCAGCAGACAGTAACTTTAGCCCAGGGTAGGTGGCCGTGTCCTAGAGAGCTGCTATCGACACGTTTTAGTGGTTTTCCTGCTTTAACAGGTTAGATTAGCTGTTCAGCAGCTCAGCTCTTTGCTGCTGATTAAAACCAGGTGTGTTGAAGCAGATAAACCTCTAAAACATGCTGAATACTAGCTCTCTACGGCCGTGGAGCCGAACCCTGCAGCTAATCTAATGCTATGGCTAACAGCTACTCACCATTCAGTACTGGTTCTGTTGGGTCGGCTCCGGTAGTTTCAGGCAACTCACAAGCTCAAAACAATAAGACTCAGGTCCGCTTGTCTCCTCCAAATAGACTTGGTTCCTTTCTTCTCGAGTGTCTGGGTAAGGAGGGGTAGAGACGTCCTCCACTTCTAGTGACTGCTCAGAGTGAAGGGAGCTAGCATCGTCTTGTTACCCATCCGACTTCGTCACTGCCGCGGCTCCGCCCTCTCGGTCCGCCAGGCAACGCCTACTAATGTTGCAGATTTCAAAATTGATATGGGTGGAGAAGGACTCTGAGGCAGGCTTGACCCGCTCTTTAAGCGCACAGATGTACACTGCCCATCCAGTAGCGGTGTTAGGCACGGGCAGACAGGGCAGTTGCCCGGGGCGGCATTTTTTCATGACACAAAAGGGGCGCACAAGCGCGGAGTAAAAAATAAAAAAGAAAGAAATCTGCGCCGCACCGAGGTTTTCTATTATCTGTCATATGACAGTGTCTGGATTGGAAACAGCAAGTTGGCGCCCCCTGCTGCTGCAGGCGCTCCTGCTGACTGAGAACGTTCACGTGCACCGTGTGTGTATGAAGAACGGGGGGGGGGGGGGGGGGGGGGGTGTTTCACCTCTGGGTCTTTCCCAAATGAAATGAGCGGGTAGGGGCTGAATCAACTGTATTAACATGGCTAAAGTCAATCACATCTTGATGTTCTTCCATTTAACGCACATTTCATTCATAATATCATAAACACAGGCCTATCATTCTTTCAGGTTTTTCTGAATTGTGTGAAATGGCCGAATAAAAAAGGAAAAACAAAACGATTTTGTGGTCACCCCCCATCAAGGTTAAATTGTTTAGTCCTGACTAAAGGACACTTACTGAGTCAGGAGCCAAACAGAAGAGATGAACATAAAAAGGCTAAAACCACCAGGTGCCCGATTCAGGAATAAAAAGAAAATAAGAGGAGAAAGATAAAGGTATGTACGCTCTCATGATGCATGTTTTCCATTTTTTGAACCAGTTAACTGGGATTTTAACGGTTAAATTTGGTCAACTAATTGCTAACAGAGCTAATAGGGCTGAAATATTGAAATGAATATTCAAATGGTTAAAAAAAATCCTTGAATCGTGTTTTACTGATTCAAACTAGGATTTGTTAAATGCTCGCTGCAGCCTGTGGCCTGCCTGGACAACAACAAACACATGTTGATCATGTTCACATAATAATAAATAAAACAACTCTACAAGCAGAAGAAAACTCCCCAGTCACCACTAACTATCCTGTTTATTTATTGCAGATGGCTGCACTGATTATTTTTTACATGATTTCTTCTGTAAAAGTTGGCATTTTTGGTAGTCTACAGTTTTTTTTATGTCAGTTTAAATTACAATTTCAGAGTGTCACCTTGCGGGTGTGGATGATGGCGGACCATGTGTGGAGGAGCTGACCAGGAGGCAAAAATGCAGGCTCAGATAAAGTAAAAATGGTTTTAATGGCAGAGCGGGAACGACAGAACAAAACAACACTGACAACAAACAACAATGATCCGACAAAGACTCAAACAAGACGGGAGGTATCAATACTCAGGGAAACAATCAGGAACACATGGGCAGATTAACAAGGGGCAGGTGAGAACAATAAAGACTAATCAGGAGGCTCAAAGGGGGCCTCGCCCGGGGATTAATTCCATGTAGAACCGCCACTGGGTATGGTATGGTATGGTATGTTATGGTATGGTATGGTATGGTATGGTATGGTATGGTATGGTGTCCCTCAGAAAGCCACACCTTCCTCAGATACAAAGCACTGTGAATAAGAATGTTCAAAACTCTTATGTGAGGTGAATATTAACCTTAATATGTATTTTATTGTAATGTGTTTGAGAGTAAACATTGATTAACTCGTTAAATCAACACAAACTGATCATAAGATCTGAAATGGATTGTTGTAAGAGCAACATTCACTTAAAAGCCATCATTGGTTTAAGCACAGCTTATTCAAACATTTGACTTAAACATCTTGCTCATTCATCACAAATGATTATTTGACTTATAACTGTAAATTCATGTAGGTGCTTCAAGTATTCTTGATTTTTATTTAAGGTGAGGAATCACCAGTCTGACTTTCACGCAGAGAGTGCAGGACCTTGGGAGGCTGCAGTGAGGAACAATAAGTGGGCAGAGGTTGTTTTGTGTGTCTGGATCCTCCAGCTGGTGCAGCCTTGACATTCAATTCAATTCAATTCAATTCAGTTCAATTCAATTCAAAAATACTTTATTAATCCCAGAGGGAAATTCAGTTGTTTCAGTACACACAATTCCAAGATCAGACATACATACATACATGACAGGAATTGGTGACTGTGGTCATTCGCAACACGAGTCGCGCTACCGTTATAGATCAAGAGGGTTTATATGAGGATAGAGTCGGGGGAGGGGAAAAAAGGCACTTCAGAGTTACCCCCGACAGAGAGGGTCGCTTTGCTATGCAAAAAAACACCTCAGACAGAAATGCACACAGACTTCAGAAGATACACAACATGAGTCTCCACTTGGTGGGGAGGTAGGGTTGGGACTCTCCTCACTTCAGACCGTGCAGCCGCAAGAGCAGCGCTCATCACCTCTGTTTGGACATGGGAGGGAGATAATGGGTTAGAGAGCACATTGACTCCTAGATACGGTTCCACGGCCTTCACCGGTCACAGTCCCGCCCAGGCTGGGATAGGGAGAAATGGTTTCCATAGCGACAGCAACATTCCACATTTCTTCTGAGGGGAGTTTTCACTTCAGCCTCACAGGCATCAAGGGCACCAGATTCAGATAACAAGAATTGTTTTGGGTACAGGCAGAGATAATTTCCTCTCTGCCTTAGAGTTCTGTCGGTCTTCAACCCCTCCAGGCCCAATAATGGCATTACCAAACTATTCCAATCCGTGGTGATCCGTCAACTCTCTCCTTGATCGAATCAACCCTCTGTGCCAGAGCCTGAATCTCAGCCAAAGTTCCAAGCTTACGACTCATCTGGACAATTATCCGAGTCTGTGAGTTTACAGCACGATGCATTCCATCCCTGAGCTCTGGGATTAAGCCAATATTCCTCGAAAGCTCATTAGTTTTCCGGTATGCCCGGTAACCGCTCAGGCCAAACAGCAGGAATCCCGGCACCAAAACGCCAAATATCCAAACATCTTCAGAATCCTCTACTGACAGTTGAGACAGGCATATCAAGTTCCACTGTTTCCAGGAGTCCATGATATACCCAGCTGGCTCTGTCCCAGTTTCTAGCGTGTATGAAAGGTTATGCTGTGTCAGTTAGATGGTGAAAAATTGACCCCTTTGATACGTGACAACCCCACAGTGGGATCTGCCCTAAAACTACCCATATTGTTGCTCTGTTAGTGTCAGTCCATGTGGGGAATTCAGGGGTCTACCCAGTTCAGTTCCTCTAGGTGAGTTCTGAGGGCACCCCACAGTGGGAATAGCTAACCACAGTGGCCCTTTGGTGTCAGCCCATGTAGGGAATCCAACAGTCTGCCAAGTGCCTCATGGGGATTTCTATGGGCACTCCATAGTATTATGTGCCCAAAGACCACCCACAATGGCCCTGTGTCAGCCCAAATGAAGAATCCAACAGTTTTCGCAGAATAATTTCTCAGCGTGACTTCTATGTGCCCAAAGACTACCCACAGATTGAGTGATTTTTGGGTTAAATTGGGCAGAACGCTGGATTTCCCACATGGACTGACACCAACAAGGCCACTGTGGGGTGGCCATAGAAATAAGCACAGTTAACACATAAGTGCAAACATCCACTGGGCTGGCGCAGGGCCTCCCACAAGGGCTCAGCATAGATGGATTGGGCAGATATATGTCGGTGGGTGGCTCTGAACTAAATCCCAAAGGGGCCCACGTGGGAAAAGACATATAAACCCCATTTAAACTTAAGATCCTCGTGTGCTAACTCTGGGGTGAGTGTAGATTTTCCCTGCCTATTCACCCCAGACACAGCCCACTAAAGCCCATGGTGGGCCCAGAGGAGCACGGTTGCTGGGTGTCTTTGGACTCTCCAAATGATGGTGCCCACATGTGCCCTACATAGGTCTGACTGTGGGCAACCCTTCGTGGGTCACACTTTTGCCCAGAGAGATCCCACATGGGGGCCCTAATGGGCATGTTTGCATCCCTCTCCAACATCAACTCCATCCCGTTCCAAGCTGCAATGGTGACAAAGGAGTCATGTGCGCGGAAGGTTGCGGGCTCGAGCTTCGTCTGTTGCTGTCGTTGTGCCCTTGGTCAAGACTCCTTGCCTGCTGATTGTGGTCAGCGGGACAGGTAGCATCTGTTCATGGCAGCCCCGCCTCTGTTGGTATGTTCCAGGGCAGCTGTGGCTACAATGTGTGTGTGTGTGCCTGGGTGAATGACTGTTTGTGCTGTAAAGCACCTTGGGTCAGACAACACTCAGGTAGACTGCGGGGGTTAAACCAGACTCAGGTGGTACTGAGTCCACAGTTGGACAGGAACACCCACCGCCATCATCACACTGCCCCCATGCTGAGGCGTTGATACAAGGCGGGATGACCCGGCTGAGTCCAAACTGATCAGACCAAGAAAGGTTTTCCAATCTCCTCTGGTCCAGTTCTGGTGATCCTAGGTGAATTGTAGCCTCAGGTTCCTGTTCTTAGCTGCAGGAGAGACACCTGGTGTGATCTTCTGCTGCTGGAGTCCATCTGGAGCAGCTGCTGGTTCTGCAGACCTTAGGAACCAGAGGGGATCTGTTGCGATATGTTTTATTATTCTTGTGGGACGCCTCATGAATTTTTTCAAGCAGCTGAACTGTCGTTCCTAATAAATACAGAACTTTAATATTAAACAACAGATGAGTCCAATTTAAAGCAAATGTTTGAAATTATAAACTCCAGATGAAACACGTGCGTTGTCTCTCCTCCTCCTTCCTGTTGAGGGAGGAGCGCACCTCCTCCGGCTCAGTTGAGCGCCGGCTCTCCTCCGCGCGTCATGCGCAAATCCTCACGCACCGGACACCGGAGAGACTCCCGACACACACACCGACACCGAGCAGCTCACTTGACGGATTGTTGTAATCGACCAGCAGAAGAGTTTTTCTAATTTAAAGTTAAACTGAGAACTCTCTTTATTCACTTTCTTAACTGTCAACAACAATGACTCTGCACCGGAGGACGGGTTCCGGAGGCTGGAGGTTCGGTAGGACGCACCTGGTTCTGATCCTGCAACTGACGGTTTGGGACACGGTGAGCCCAGATTTACTCTAAATTAGCAAAGCTGCCGCTAACGGGACACATGCGTCATTTATTATTACATCATTTAATAAATTCCTAAATAAATGTTTTGCGGTGAAATGTGCAGTTTTATCATGTTTCACGTTTATTTTCTCTTGCTCCTGCAACATTTTGCAGTAAAACTGTTAAAATGGCGCAAAACGGGTGAAACCTACAGAAGGTTTTTCTAACGTTATAATGAAGTTAAGTAAAACTTTTATGTGGATTTATGAGCTTTTCTCTGCTTTATTTGGCCTCATGGTGGAAGGTTCCTGTGATTTAGGACCATAATTCCCTGGATGAAGACTCACTCTGCTCTGTTATTTCCCCTGGAACCATCAGATCTAATGAACAACACACCGCCCTCTCTGTTTCCAGATAAACTTCTGACGCTCCTTCACTCTTACGCAGATGTATAATAAAACACGTCCACCTTAGAATAAATCAATGCGAGGATGATGCCTCCTGTGGCTCCATTACGATGGATGCGCCTGTCTCTGCTGTCGGCTGCAAAGAGAATATTTTTTGCCTTTTCTTATAAAATGCATAAACTGGATTGAAATAAAAATAATCCAAGGTGAAGAGGAATGTTTCAGATAGATTTTTCTGAACCTGGTCCTCTTAAAGGCTGCAACTTCTAACCTGTTGAATTGTTTCTGCAGTAATTTGTTCTCATGTTGTTTCCTTAATGGAAAATTGAAGAATTAAATAAAAACTTAAGTAGACGCTCCAAATAACTGAGAAGCTGAAATGGTTTCCTGCTGCTGACTCTTCCAGAGCTTTTGAACCCTGACATCAAATTAGCCTCCGCCCCCGTCTGCAGCCGGGGGCGAGTCCTGCCTCTTCCTCCTCAACGAGCAGCAGGACCATCAAATCAATTCTAAAGGCCACAGGTAGCCGGAGCAGAGCGGCCAAGCCCAAGATGTGATGTCACGTTTGCCACATCCTGCTGATGCTCCCTTCGATGTGATCGGATTCTTTTATAGGATGGAGAGGATGCTTCTGACTCGTGGGAGGAGAGAATGCTCCTGGAACCCCCCAAGGCGTTTTACAACACAGTCAGACATTCACCCATTCACACTCTGGTGGGAATGAGCTACATTGTAGCCACAGCTGCCCTATGGGCGCACTGACAGAGGCGAGGCCTGCTGTACACAGACGCCACCGGTCCCTCCGACCACCACCAGCAGGCAAGGTGGGTTAAGTGTCTTGCCCAAGAACACGACAGCAGCGACAGACTGAGCAGGGCTTGAACCTGCAACCTTCCGACAACAGGGCGAGCACTTGACTCCTGTGCCACCGTCACCCTAAAAGAATATGACAGATCATCTCCAGACTCCGGACCTCTCTTCCCCTGAGCCTGAGAACAGTGGACTCAGTGGTCTCCTTTAAACTCACCTGTTCAGGCTTTGGTGTGACCTTCATCACCCTCTCCTTGTTCTGCTCTCCCCACCTACTTCTGATTTCCCTCTTTCCTCTCTCTCTCTCTCTCTCTCTCTCTCTCTCTCTCTCTCTCTCTCTCTCTCTCTCTCTCTCTCTCTTTACATTTTAAATCATTTTTAACATGTTGTTAATCATTTTCTAAATTCTTTTTTATATTTTAAATTATTAGTTTTTGTGAAGCGCCTCGGGATTTTTATCCTCATAGACGCTATAGAAAAGATCTTTTCTTCTTCTTCTAAAATATAAAAGAATATAACATAACCTTATGTTGATTCATTCAATCCTGCCGCGTAATCAAGACTCGTTAAAATCATTTTTCAGACATTCGTTGTATAAAACAGAGTATGATTGTGATGGACCTGTGAAGTGAGGAATTCCTTCTGTGAGACCGGATAAGGATAAGAGTAGTTTATTAAAGTTGGAAAGTTGAGTCTTGTGGAGGACTTTGTGGCTTCCAGACACACGTAACACTTCTTCTGCATAAATAAAACCAACACGACCTCCTCATCAAGGTCTGTTCTTCATGGCTGACCCTGCAAGAACCGTTACACTTCATTTATAAGCATCAAATATCACATTTCAAAGCGTTTTTGAAGATCAGAAGGGAGATGCACATTTTAAAGTTGACATCAGAGATGTTCGACAGCAGAGATACCGTTAAAAATGCCTTTTGGCCTCGGCATTAGTTCACTGACGCTGACGTCATAGACATTTTCTGTCTACGGAGGATTTTTGTTTTTATTTTCTGGAACTGAAAACTATCGATTCCACTGTGGTTTGACAGGAAGATGCCCATGACTCCATACAAAACTAAAATAATTAAAAACAAAGTAAAGCTTTGTGGATTAATTTGTCTCTAAATGAAATAATTATTGAATTCATGTAAACAACACGAATAATCTGTGTTTATTTAAAATCAATAGCAGAGTCTAATGTACTCTCTTAACATTTTCACACTAACATTCTCGTGTATTTTCTGAGTCATACCATACATTTGTGACATTTTTAATGTTTAGTGAGTTTATTCATAAAGTGTTTTATTTACCTCTATGCTCATATTTACCAAGAACAAATAGATTTACATCATCAGCAAAGTATAGTTGGGTTCCGTTGATGAATGGAATAAAAGGTTTTTGTCCGATAACTCGTCTCTGTGGCACTCCACGGGCAACGTTACTGAGCTCTGACGCAACATTTTCTATTTTCCAGCCAAAATGTGTGTTTGTCTTATTTCACACCTTCTCCAGCTTCCCTTTAACTCATTCGCTGCCAGCCGTTTCCTGATCTCTAAAGCCCTTCGCTGCCAGCGTTTCTCACTGTTTTTACTGTTTTTTCTTAAGAGTCACAGAACGTTGTGCGCTAGGATGATGTCGACGCCAAAACAACCAAAACTAAGCGGAGACTCACCTCTTACATCAGGAAAAATCCGCGCGTTTCGAGCGTTATCCGTTCTTTCATAATCCGTTGTTGAATTGTGATCGGCAGAAGCTTTTCCGGTTCGCGCCTCACTTTTTTTTTACAGCAGCGGCCCAAAACGATCTCCTAACACATGGATGTTCTGCTTCCTGATCACGTGACGTGTGACGTACGCGGATGAAGATCGGCTTTAGAGCTGAGATGTTTGTTCTCACGGTGCGGGGGCTCGTCCGACGCCCACACAGTAAAGTCGTCATTTGCAGTAAATGAGTTAAAATCAATGGGATAAAAAAAAAGATCAACTCTATTTATGCATTTATTCTGGTGACGACACGTCCGTAAGTGAGATGAAAGAGGAAATCAAATATTACTAAAACCGTGTTCATTTTGATTTTACAACATTTATTAAACTGCTTTTATCAGAGAGCCAGGAAAGGGCTTTTATCACCCTTTGACCCGCGTTTCTGACATTCCTCAGCCTTTGAGCAAAGCTAATTGACTTGAGTCCTAATTATCACTCGGGGACAAGAGTGGGATTCATCTCCCGTAACCCAGACACCAAACTACACGTCACCCAGACAGGAAGCCGTTTGACCGACCAGAAACGTCTCAGTATAATTTACCCGAGAGTCAAAAGGCTCCAGCTGTAAATGCAGATTGAAATCATCACACAGACTCGCGGTAATGATGTCACAGACCTTACAATAATCTCTCCTTTTCATCACCGAGACGATTTAGATGCAAATGACGGCGGCTGACCTGAGCCGACCCGCGCCCGCCCGGAGAGAAAGACCCCATCAGGACAACGACTGAATCAAAGCGTTAGCATTCAGGCTGCAGGGTACTGATAGTTATGGTCTTCTGTCTCCGGCACAATCAGACTGTGTTACCCTTCATGAGGTGAAGTTATTAAAACATCTGCCAGACGCGTGAGTCACTTCAGATTCTCCTCATATCATCAAACAGCTAAAGAGCTCGTTCTGGGGCCCCGGAGGAGAGATGTCCCGTTATTATCTCGCTCGTCTGAGAGGGCGGCTCTGACTGCAGTGTGTTCATGTAAATAATGGGAGTTTGTAGACCACCGGGCTAAAATAGATAACAAGTGTTTAGCTTTTTACTGGAAACTCTTCTACAGCAGGCAGGCTGATGAGGGATGCAAACGCAGGAATCTGCAGCCGTGTGGTTCAGAGTCTAACGGGATGTTTCTGTGCTTCTCAGACGGAGTCCATGCACCCAGACTGCGCTCTGGTGGTGCAGCACATGAAGGCTCAGGAACAATGCAGCCAGGTTCTCCAACAGGAGGAACACAACCACACCTCCAAAGCAGGTCAGAGTGCTCTTCTTCTGCCATGGAGAAACAGATAGAGGAGGTGGTCATGGAGCAACCAGCCGCTCCTCTCTGGGTTTAACTGGCTCTGTGCTGGGAGGCGAGGGAATGACTGGGATTACTGGGATTACTCAATCTCTAGTCAGAGATTAGCATCAGTGTTTTCACTTTCATAAGGTTTCTTTATCTTAGCTGAAATAAAGCAAAATAAGTTAGTTTCAGAAGTTAAAAACATCTCGTGTTTTTTTTTCCTGTTCTGTTGCTTCCATGAAACCAGAACCGGGTTGTTATTTTAGCTCTTTTAACCATTTAAACCCAAATCCCCATCAAACCACTTCTGGCCTTGAAGCTAGGGTAGACAACTCCCTTCCCCGGGAGCTCGTAGCCAGCATGTTTTAGTCGTTTCCCTGCTTCAACACCCCTGATTAGAATCAGCAGGTCTTCTGCAGAGCTTGATGAGCTGCTGAAGAGGTGAATCAGGACCGCTGGAGCAGGGAAGCGTAGCCTAAACCACCACGTTGGAAGTCTCCTAGAGCCACAGCATTTCGTTTTTTAATGAATAAACTAATATTTTATTGTCCAGTTTCAAGTTGAACCTGCTAAACAAAATATTAAATCAGCTAAATTTTTATTTAAGAAATGCTAAATGATTTTGTAGTTGTATTAAACTGTGACATCAAAGTGGCCCAGCCGAGGGACGATGAAAGGGTTTTCTGTCCTATTCTAAATGTTTGTGACTGTGAGACGTGAAGACGTTTGATTAAAGAACAGAAAAGCGTCCGACTCCCTGGGTCTGATGGGCCAATTGATTCCTGGTTTCTGGGTTTGATGAACAAACATGAGTCCTTTATCATAAACAAGGACAGGTCCTGAGTCAGGCTTCAGTCACATTTACTGGAGTTAGTCGGGTTTAACGGCCGAGCTGCTTCTAGTAACAGTCAGCGAGGGTTTGTGCTCCCATCTGCCAGGTCACTAAAAAAACGTTACATTTGAAAACAGACCCGTTTTCTGCTCCAGCCCGCCTGGTTCGAGGGCTGACTCAGCTGTTCAGCAGCACATATATGGCACGGAATGGGGGCCAAAATTAAGACTACTGCCCAGCAGCAGGGGGCTATATAAATTCTGAAGCAAACTACCGACCTGATTAATGATAAGCTGGCGCCGGTAACTGAGAGGCTGGGGCTGCTAACTGAGAAGTAGCACCTTTACCGGCGTTACTACTAGATACGCTAGGGACTAGCAGCCCTCGGCTGGTCATTGACTGGTTCACACACTCCTTCTGCTGTCTATTAGCATGGATAGGCTAGCGTTAGCCTGGATGGGCTTTTGTTAGCAACGGAGAGGCTAGCCATTAGCGTGCCTAGGCACTAGCTGGATTTCCTACCTCCTTGACGGACCTTAAGCATGGATAGGCTGGTGTTAGCATCGGAGAGGCTAACCCTCCGCTTATCCGGGTCCGGGTCGTGGGGGCAGCATCCCAACTAGGGAGCTCCAGACCGTCCTCTCCCCAGCCACCTCCACCAGCTCCTCCGGCAGGACTCCAAGGCGTTCCCGGACCAGACTGGAGATGTAACCTCTCCAACATGTCCTGGGTCGACCCGGGGGCCTCCTGCCGGCAGGACATGCCCGAAACACCTCCCCAGGGAGGCGTCCAGGAGGCATCCTGACCAGATGCCCAAACCACCTCAACTGACTCCTTTCGATGCGGAGGAGCAGCAGTTCTACTCCGAGTCCCTCCCGAATGTCCGAGCTCCTCACCCTATCTCTAAGGCTGAGCCCGGCCACCCTACGGAGGAAACTCATTTCGGCCGCTTGTATCCGCGATCTCGTTCTTTCGGTCATTACCCAAAGCTCATGACCATAGGTGAGGATTGGGACGTAGATCGACCGGTAAATCGAGAGCCTGGTTTTCTGGCTCAGCTCCCTCTTCACCACGACAGATCGGCTCAGCGTCCGCATCACTGCAGACGCCGAACCAATCCGCCTGTCGATCTCCCGATCCCTCCTACCCTCACTCGTGAACAAGACCCCGAGATACTTAAACTCCTCCACTTGAGGTAGGACCTCTCCCCCGACCCGGAGTTGGCAAGCCACCCTTTTCCGGTCGAGAACCATGGTCTCAGAATTGGAGATGCTGATCCTCCTCCATCTGCACTGACAAAACGAAAAACGACTGTGAGCGGATCTACATGTGTTAAATCTGGTGTTGAATCAACAATTACAGAGAAATATTTAGCAGGTTTGAGTTCCTCTGCAATCACTTGCTTAGTTTTTTCACCCATTATTGAAATAAATTCTTCACACACAGGTGATGACAAGTCAGACGGCTTACCTCTACCCTTATTGTCGCCTTTCTCAAGGCGCTCCTTTAAAAAGGGCCAACTCCACTATGAGTTCAAGCAGTCCCAAATAGTTAAAGTTAAAGTTAAAGTCCCATTAGTTGTCACACACACACTGGTGTGTGTGCGAAATTTGTTCTCCGCATTTGACCCATCCCCTGGGGGAGCGGTGAGCTGCAGACACAGCCGCGCTCGGGAACCATTTGGTGGTTTAACCCCCCAATCCAACCCTAAATGCTGAGTGTCAAGCAGGGAGGCACTGGGTCCCATTTTTTCAAAGTCTTTGGTATGACCCGACCAGGAATCGAACCCTGATCTCCCAGTCTCAGGGCGGACACTCTACCACTAGGCCACTGAGAAGGTTCCCATTATACTCAAAGCCCAGCAGCTTGTTGTCACCTGGAAACGGCAGTCCTCTCGACCCCAAACGCGTAATAACAGCCACCGCATGTCTGAAGACTTCTTTCTAGCACGGCTGTTCTGACTCACGCTGTCGGGCAAGAGAAGCATCGCTCTGCATGCATACTCCCATCTGTGTAATAAAGACCGCATGTCCTGTCTATGTTCTGCGCTCCTTTCATGACCACCAACCCTCTCCGGAGTATTCCAACCCCAGAATCCACTGATAAATGCGTGCTTTTGGGATGACAGAAGTTTGCAGGCACAACAATAAACGGATCCAGTTGATGGCGAGTAAAGGAACCATTCCCTTGGCGCAATTTGATCGTTTGAAAGTTGGAACTAATCATTGATGGGGAAGCGTGTCCTACTCCCAAGTGTAGACTCCCTCACCGATGCAGGATACTTGGTGGCCCGGTTCAGGAAAGCTGCAGGCCGTCGGTAAATCGCTTCTTCTCAGAGCTGCTCCGTAACGGTCCCCACAGTGCAGGATCCCGAGGGAGTAGAGGCGTTGAGATGCAGGAGCTGCTCCTAGACTCGACGTGACTCAGGCGGCAGTGAGGCTAGAGACCCGCCATCGCCGCTTCCTTCTGCGGTCAGACTCACTGCCTCTGGTTTGTTGCTGGATGTTGCTGCTGGCTCTTTGCTCTCCAGGCTGTGAACGTAAGCTGATGCTGGCGGTGTAAAAAGGCCTGGCTAGCTGAGTTGTCCTCGTTGTTGACGGAAGCTGACCTCACAAAACTGGAGACAGCATTATCAGGAGTGAAAAGAATCACCTATTTTAGGTATATACTTTATATTTTCTGCATTTCTGATGTCCTTTTCCTTTTTGATTTCCGCTTCGCTCTGCCACTTTTTTTCTTTAACAACTCCTGACGCCACGTAACCCGCTCAGTGTAACCTTTGACCCATTTAATGTGTACTGACCAATGAGGAGAGGGTCTTAACTTGAGGCCCTCTCTTCATTGGTCAGTCCGTATGAGAACGAATCTCAACCGCTCTGAACTCACATTCAAAGTCCTAGGCAGCGCAGCATCCCTCTGCAAAAGCCCAGCTGGACAGTTTAACACAAAGTGGGAGGTTACAGCATTTTGCTCGTGCCCTTGCTGCCCTGGGCCCTTTAGAGGCTGTGGGGCCTGGGCAATTGCCCAGTTGCCCATATGGTTAATCTGGCCGTGTGTGCAGATGAACAAAAAAATAAGCATTGCATAGCTAACTGTGTTTAGCATAAAGATCCGTTTGAAATTGCTAGCTAGCTGAGGGGACGGCAGTCCTCAGAACCGGCCGTCTGGACTTCTCACAGCTGACCCACTGAAGGAGTAACAGGGTTTCTTCTTCATGTGGAAAGGTGGAGAAAAGAGTGCCCGGGCGGGATTCAATCCCCAGACTCCCGGGTCAGAGTCACGCACGCTAACCAGTCAGCCAGAGGTATAATCCCCATAGCCAAGTAGCCAGGGCGCTTGATCAGTCGGGATACAGTGACACTCACCCTGTCACACACGTTTTGCGTGTTGATGCTGAACGATCGTCGTGTTTGGAGATTAACGGGCAAGCACCGTAATCAGAAGCACGTTTTGTGTAATTTTCATAACAAGACTGCTACGGCGGGTCATACAGAACTACATAGCACACCGGCGGGACACACACACGTTTATTTCTCAGGTTTGATCAACAGAGCAGCTCCTCCCCCGCCGCTGTATCTGCTCGGTCTGTCCCCCGGCCGGCTCCTTGTCCCCGCGGTCGCGCGTATAACAAAAGCACAAAAATCATTAGATGGCTTTAGCTTGTTTGTTTCTGGACATGTGAGGCAGATATATTTCTGTTATATTCTGTCATGTGTCACGGTTCCTTCCGCTCAGCCACCTCAGACCCACAACTCACCCACCCAGGACTCCAATACCCAGCATTCCCCTCACCCAGATCTTCCTGTACATGTCACACCCGGAGTCTACTTGGCCACATCCGCCAACGCCATCAGCATTCAGTCATCGTTCGTGATGCCGATCGACTCGATCAACCTTCTCAACTTCACGACTAAGTCAACCTTCCTTGTTCCGGAGTGTCACCGCGACCTCGTCTTCCCGTCCCACCAGTGAATCCTCTCAGTCTGACATCAGGAGACTTTGCCCACCACCATGTGGGTAGTTCATCCACTAGAATTGGCCCTCAGCGTGTTTCATCAGCTGCAGACCTGTAAAACTTTACTGTCCTACTGTAGTTTATTTGTGCAGCCTACAGCTCTACGTGTGTTAACCATGCTGATGGATTTTATGTTGCCACTATTTAGCTCTGTTTGTTGACGACTAAGAGATAAACACAACGACGGTCATCAGGGAGGTGGGGCTTCATGGCCCTCCAGCCAGAGGCCAGAGGCCAGGGGGTGGGGGGGTGGACGTGTGATGTCACACTGCACTACATTGCACCTCTAAGCCATGCTAAAACGCCATTGTGATGCCTCAGAGGCAGGATAATGGGATGTGGGACATCAGAGGTTTAAAGTGGTCTTGTTATCCACATTACTCTGGACCTTCTAAAGAACTTTTACTGTTTTTATTTGTAATTTTGAAGCTTTTTTCCTACATTTTAGTTCTTGAATCTGATCCTTTTTAGGTAAATGTTTATTTTTGTTTTGGACCTCTGACTCGGTCAGACATTAAAAAGAGCTCCTCAAAGTTATGAAACATGAAAATAAAGCGTTAGCACCTCCGAGTTAATTCCTAAAGAACAGAGGGATAACAACATGTCATTCAGCTGATCTCTGACCCTCGCTCAGGGTTTTGCAGGACCAATCTAGTCCAGATAGTCCTAAAAACACCTCAGCATCTTCTGAACAAACCAAAAGTGTCTCAGAACCAGAACTGGGTCCTGGATAAGAAAACAGTCAGACTGTTGGATGATGGACCTCGCTGATTTCCCAGGCAACTCCTTTAGTTTGTAAAAAGGTGTTTTTTTATTTTGTTGTTCGACGTGATTCTGATCCACAACGCTTCATGCAGCCAGCCGGCTGATTGCACTTCCTGTATCTAATGACTGCTTTTCTTTAATCAGAAGCAGAGAGAGCTCAGCTGCTTCCTGTTATCAAATCACCACCTCTCAGCCTCCCAACAATCAAAGGGAGTAATCAGGTGAGAGAAGATGTGGATTAAAGAGGCCAGTGCGAAGCTCTCAGGTAGATCCAGGCGAGACGCTTCCTTCGTCTTTTCTTCGGCTCCTCAGACAAAACAAAACACTCGAACAGCTCATCTTTCTGGGTGACTGTTCTTCATTTTCCATCGGAGCTGACGTCTGAAAGGCGTGTTTACTCCACCTGAAATAATCCTTGTTTTAAAGAGTTTGGGGCTGAATCCGGTCGGGCGAGTGTTCCTTCGACCTGTCTGCTGCTGATGATTAACCAGATCGTTTGTGTTTGAGCACAGAGGCGATGGCCAGCATCAGGTATGGGATCAGTTCCAGTCACGCGCTGAAATGTCAAGAAAAGCAGATTATAAATTCATCTTTCTTTGCAACTGCCTGCCTTTTAGTGATAAATATTTTAAACAAGGGTGATTACTAATGAGCTGCTCAGATGCATGGAGGCTAACGTTTAATCCACTTTTAATGAGCTTCAGATCCATGAATATTCACCTGAGTTACCACCGTGTAGAGGAGATGTTGGTCAGCCCATGGTGGAAACAAAGACAGATGGAGACTGAGTGCAGACTTTAGATTAGACTTATTTTCTAGATCTAGATCTAGAGCTGGGTGATGTGGCCTCAAATCAATATCACGATATATTGAGCAGTTCACCTTGATCACAATAAATGGACGATAGCTACCCGTACAGCTGCAGTTAGAGGGAGCAGTGGCGGCGATAGTTTAGGTTGAGAAGTCTGTTCTCAAAAAACTCCTTCAACTGTTGGACAACTTTTTGCATTCAATCGCTGCTGCTGGACTTCTCTGGCCCTGCTTCAACATTTGAATCATCCTTCATTTCCTCATTCAGTTCAATTGAAATCACGACCAGAGTCGTCTCAAGGACCTTCACACAGTAAACATTCCAATACAGGTCAGGTCATTAAGCCAATCAGTAACAAGTTTCCTATATAAGGAACCCAGCAGGTCGCATTGAGTCACTGACTAGTGTCATAGAGTACGTTTACATGCAGCCAATATCCGGGTTATGACCGGGTTAAGGTCGATATTCGGGTTTCTGGGTTGATCAGAATAACCCGTTTACAAGCATAAACAGAAAGAGTTACCCCTAACTTGCATAACCCGATTTAACTGCAGACGTTGGGGTAGCATCAGGACGTGTGGACTACGTCCAGACGCAATATGCGTCATTTCCGGTTCTTCTCGTTCCGGTATCCGTGAAAACAACAACATGTTTCCCAGTTTGGAAGAGATAGCGACCGCGTTTGTTTGCGCTTTATTTTCCTCGTCACTCCAAAAGTGTGGTGCTGTGCCGCGACTCGCCATTTTGCCCCCAACTTGTTGTTTACTTCCGGAGTTCTGGCGCATACAAGACGTCTCGCTACTCAAAAGACCAAGATTCCTTGCGAACAGAGCATGCGCAGAACACACGCTTTGATGGGGATATCCCGGTATGCGTTTACACGACCAAACATTCGGGTTAGAAAAGGGTTACCCCAGGTGTAGTAACCGGGTTTTTAAAAACCCGGTTATGAGCATATCCGGGTTTCTGGCGGTGTTTACATGGACCTGCGGAACCGGGTTATTGTGAATATTCGGGTTTTAAAAGGGTTACTGGCTGCATGTAAACGCACTGATAGTCTTTACAGCAATCCTCATTCTAAGCAAGCATGCAGTGACAGTGGAGAGGAAAACTCCTTTTACTTTCTTTCCCTTCTTGTTACAGATCGGATGGGTGGAGTCACATGACTCCATCCATCCACACAACAGCATGTAAAACATGAACATCGGCAACCCACACACATCTTTTCATTTTTTTGATGTGTTGTTATGGGCAAAATGACGTAGGTAACATCATAGTGACAAGCATTGGATAAATGTTTGGTAGATGGCCTACCTCTATCTAGAACCTGTTTCCAACTCTTGTCTGGAATTGAACTGAATTGAATTCTTTATTGTCATTATGCATACGCATAGCAACATTTGGTTGGTAGCGCTCAGCTTAAATGGCACTAGTACCTGGAAGGTGAAAATCAAACATGTCTATGACATTTGGTTTGCTAATCTGTCTTCTTGCAACAACTGGGAATTTTATTGGACCCAATGTGTGAAAAACATGAGTTAGAAAAAAAAATCAGGAAAAAACATTTTACAATCAGAAGTTGAGTAAAGCAATAAAACAGAAAATCAGCAGGTAGAATAAGATTCTTTTGTCCCGTTACCTCACACCCACTCTGGATTAATCATCTGTAGAGTTTCTAAAACCTTTTTGAACAGAAACTGAAAGAGTTTAATGGTAGTTTTTATTCTATCTCTGATAACCAACAGCAAGTGTTTAAAATCCTCGTTTTTTTTTGTGTCTTAGCCCGTTTCCACACATCTGTCTCCTTTTGCTGCTGACATTTCCACGGTTCATCACACAGCTCGACCGCTCTGCCCTCTTCATATTCTCAGGTCCTCCTCAGCTGCCATTTTCACAACTAATTACCAGGAGATGGAGCGGCGTGTTGCTGCTTGCTGCAGCTGCCTAATGTCACAAGTGGATTTGTAGGTTTGGTTTGGCTTATAAAGGTTTGTTCACGTATCAAAACAGTCATGACGCGTTTTGTTGCAGCACGCCGGTAAAGTTAGTTAGAAATTATGCAGACTGAAGGTTGCAGGTTCAACTTCCTTATACAGTGGGATGCAAAGGTTTGGGTAGCCTTGTTAATCTTCCTGATTTTCCTTTACAAATCATTAGTTGTTCCATCCAGTCTCCTCTGCTTATCTAGAGTCGGGTCTTAGGGCAGCAGCCTAAGCAGGGAGGCCCAGACTTCCCTCTCACCAGCCACTTCAGCCAGCTCCTCCAGAGGCGATCTCTGGCCAGCTGAGAAACTTAGTCCCTCCAGCGTGTCCTGGGTCTCCCTTTAGGTCTCCTCCCAGTCGGACCTCACCAGGGAGGCGTCTAGTAGGCATCCTAACTAGATGCTCGAGCCACCTTAACTGGCTCCTCTTGATATGGAAGAGCAGCAGGTCTACTCCAAGCCCCTCCCGAATGACCGAGCTACTCACTCCATCTCTAAAGCTGGGCGGACACTGTGCGACTTTTTCACTTTTTTGAACCGATTTTCCACTCGTGCGAGATTCCACAAGTCGTGTAGTGTACAGGGGGTTACGAGAGGCGATTAACACCACGTGACCAGCTACCGATCAGCAATCGTGAGCTCGCACAAACTTCTGGAGTGTTTGACATTTTGCTCGTTCCTCATGAGGGTATCGCACTGTTGAAGTGGTGCTGCGAGCAGCTGCGACCCAAAAAGTATCAGAACCGCTCACGGCGCATGCGCAATCCTGCATCAACACCGCTCGCCCGCTATTTCCCTAATAACACACGTTGTTCGTTTTTATTTCTACACGTTTTCTTACAAAGATTGTCAAGAAAGCGTGTTTGTCGTCTTCATGTCAAATTAAACTGATCACAAAACACAGATTTACTTTCTTTATTTCGTTTTCCTCATCCAACCCCCATAAATCCCTGTGTGTCGAAGGACAACAGGCAAACCAAAAAAGTCTGACGTGTTGTGTAAAAACTGCTATTTTTAGCACATTTTTAGGTCCGACGTGTTGCTACCAGACGTACAGTGTGAGCACATGACTCGTGAGATCTGCCATGAGAGGAAGTCGTACAGTTTGAGCTGAAGCTGAGTGCTACGAGTGAAAAAGTCGCACAGTGTCCGCCTGGCTTAAGGGAGAGCCCAGCCACCCTGTGTCATGGTCGGCATCTGCGTCTTCCCTCATGTGTCTCATTGTGTTCTCCATCCGTCTCTAGGTTCTCCTTTTGTGTCTCCTAGCGCCCTCTTGTGTCCTTGTCTACCTCTCCCTCATGTGTCTCCTTGTGTTCCTCATGTGTCCCCAGATCTGCAGCCCCTCTAGGTCCCCCCCCCCCCAGGTATCCCCCTCCAGGTCATGTGCTCCCTTGGTCCCCCTTAGTCACGCCCCTCTAGTTTTTCTTTCTGTAGTGTTTTTCTTTAGTTTCAGCTGTTCATCTATTAGTCTCTTTTAGTGTGTTTCTTTCCCCCCACGGGTCTTTAGTTCTCCTTCCTCAGATTATTAGTTAGTTATTTTTCTCTTCTTGTTTTTAGGTTTTGTCTTTAATCTTAGGTCATGTTATTTTTCTTCCTCTTCAACTCACTGCCCTCTCCCTGATTAGTAATTGAGTTCACCTGATTTCTCTCCCCACACACCTGCAGCTCATCTCCCTCTCATCCTCCCCAGTGTATAAAACCCTGTCTGTGTCTCAATGTTTTGTCGGTTCATTGTTCGTGTCAGACTCGTCTCGTTTGCTCTCTAGCTTCTTGTGTCTCTAGTTCTCTAGTGTTTTTGGATCTCTAGATTTTGTCATTTGGATTTTTGGTTTTTGGCTCCCTGCCTTCTTCGGATTAACTACCTTAATAAAGGATTTCACTTTATCTTCCACTTCGGCCTCATTCACCTGGTATTTGCATCTTGGGTCCTAAACTTCCTCCTACACCAACTCGTGACACCCTGTGGAGAAAACTGATGTAGGCTGTTGGTTGTTATAATAATAATTTTAAGGTATATTCATCATACAGGCGACACACCGTGATATTTGAGAAGAGAAACAAAGTTTATTTACAGAATAAGGATTTACAGGAAGTGCAATACTTGTTTAAACAGAAGTCGGCAGGTGCAGAAATTTGTCATATTATTGATTCCAAAACCTTTAGAACTAATTATGATATTAAATATTTATAAAACGGGTTTGGTAAGCTGTGACCCTTGACCTCCGCATAGAGGTGAATCCAGTTACCAGATAGAGTATTTACGTTTTCCTGAGTGGCCAGTGCAGGGACAACTGTAAGTAAAGTCTTACCAGGTACTCCAGTTTCCTCCCTGTGATGGGGTAGACCCATCCGTCCTGTTAAGGGCGACCCTAGCACACATGCACACAGCTACACGCACATTCACAACCAGTCAGCAACGCCCCCGTTCCGTTTACACTACACAGCTGTTAGTCATCGGCACTCTCCCTTGGCCCGGGCATCTGATTTGGATGCCTCCTGGACGCCTCCCTGGTGGTTTTTTCTGGGCATGTCCTACTGGGAGGAGACCCAAAGGGAGACCCAGGACACGCTGGAGTGACGGTTATGAAGGGAACACTTTGGGATTCCCCTGGAGGAGCTGGCCCAAGTGGCTGGTGAGAGGGAATCCTGGGCCTCCCTGCTTAGGCTGCTGCCCCCGTGACCCGACCCCGGATAAGTGGAGGAAAACGATGGATGGGTTCCCACTACGCCACAGGCTAGAGCAGTGCTTCCCAACTATTTTTTACAGAACAAAAACCAGGTGAGGATGTTTGTAGGGAAGTCTGGATGATGCACAAGTTCAGGGAAGATGGAGGACAGGTCACTATGTTTACAATCTGTGGTCACAAAAGAGTTTGTTTATAAAGGAGATAAACAAAGGTTTGCTTTTACAGGTCGAGGTTTATTTCCTCGTGGCGTCACTAATAAAACATACACCAAACCACAAACACCCTGAGAGGTAAAGGTGAAGCTCACAGAGGACCAAATGTAGCTTCGCTCACATCTGTGGTACAAAGAAGCAACGTCCTGTCAGAGGTGTCGTGTGTGAATAACAGAGCTGGAGCAGACTACCTCTGAGGAGAAGATAAAGACCTCACATGCTGGCTGACATTTGATCGATCTAAGACTCTTCTCCTCGTCATGTCCGCCTCACAGAATAAAAAATCTTTCTTCATAACTTCAGCCAGTTGGGCTTTTATCAAATACAGAAATGTCAGACAGGTGAATCCTTGGACTTTGCAGGTGGGACAGTAGAAAAAGTCCTTAATACAGTCAGGTCTGACCTTTTACTGCTCTGGCTGCAGGAAATACGATCCTGGACTCACATCAGACATGCAGCGTTAGCCGTGGTTCCACCGTAGGAGGTTCGGGAAATTTCTGGGAAAGCTGACCAGGAGATACGATGGTGCGATGCTCTCAACCATTGTGTCTTCACTCAAAATCCTCCCTTTTGGGACTTTGCTAAGAGGTCAGCAAACCTCGACTGCTTTCACTCGTGAGGTTCTAACTTCCACGCGCGAGTCCCGTTCGCACGCACGATGTGGACAATACACGTGCACGGGGTTTGGCGGAATTCTGATGCCGTAGCGCGATTGCCCCCTCAGGCCAAAGCGTAACGGCAGCTTCAATAATAGGCTCATGCACAAGGCGCGCATGCTGTACGTGCACACTCCTTAATGAAAATAACAGCTGAGACAGTCCTGTGTGTGTGTGTGTGTGTGTGTGTGCGTGCGTGCGTGTGCGTGTGCGTGTGTGTGTGTGTGTGTGTGTGAGACAGTTTGTCACTGAGATCACCGATCCTTCAGGAATGCGTCGCTGCTGCAGGGATTTACAGAGATTGCATCCAATACTTTCTGCAAACAAGACAGAAGTTACCAGTAATGAGAAATGAAAGGAACACGCACATTAATTCCCTCTAAAACCTGCCAGAGTGTCACAAGTTAGATCTTACAAAGAGGAAGAAGCTTTATTGGTTCCACCAGCCTGGAGGACAGCTTTCTGTGTTTAGATAACGAATGAAGTTGTCATCTGCAGCTCTCTGCAAGTGCAATTATAACGACAGGAAGAAAAAAATAACGAGAAAAGAGAAGTTCAAAGCCACGTTTGTCCATGGAGATGTCTGCTTCCTCACAGCTTTGGCAGCAGGACCGGCTTCAGCCGCCAGAGCTGTGTTTTATTATGAATGAGTGGCGCTGTCTCTCCGTGCGGCCGACGCAGGATGGAGGAGCTTTGATGCACGAGGCGTTGTGGTGGTGCAGAGACGAGCCCCTCATTACCACCGTCTCTCTCTCTCTCCTCTCTCTCTCTCTCTCTCTCTCTCTCTCTCTCTCTCTCTCTCTCTCTCTCTCTCTCTCTCTCTCTCTCTCTCTCTCTCTCTCTCTCTCTCTCACTCTCTCTCTTTCCCTCTCTCCCCCTCTCTCCCTC
>SSNQ01034597.1:79141-96894 GCA_006942095.1 Nothobranchius kuhntae | reverse complement strand
GTTGCTTCTACTCCGACGCTTTCCGTTTATCAGAGGTCGGTTTGGGAAGTAATGGATCCACGAGGGAGACCTAGACACTCACCAGCCTCTCCTCTCCTCTCCTCTCCTCTCCTCTCCTCTCCTCTCCTCTCCTCTCCTCTCCTCTCCTCTCCTCTCCTCTCCTGGGTGATCCAGGTTGTTCCCAGACGGAGTTTAGCAAACCTCTAAACTGGTATTAAATCTACTAAAACCAGTAAAACCTGCAGTTTGTAACAAACGTATTCAAGTTAAAACGACTCATTTTTCTTCACGTCTGCAGGGAAAGGATGTGATTGTGATGATGCTCGTCGTCCTTCTGGAGGATTTGTTTTGTCTTCTCGTTTCAGGTTGTCCAACACACTGGGACAACATTGGCTGCTGGTACCGGGCCGAGGTGGGGCAGGTGGTCACCGTCTCGTGTGCCAACGTGTCCCAGCTGTTTGCTAACACTCAAGGTAAACAAACAACCAGCCGGCTGTGACACAAATGAAACAAACGTTTGTTGCATTCGGTCCCAGTTTGGATCTCTCTCTGCGTCTGCATCCAGCATCACACTGAACTGGTTTATACCTCTAACTGGGGTAAACGCAAACAAACTGCAGTTATGAAAGTTTTATTGCCACAAGTCCGAGTTTGTTTGTCATGGTGAAGGTGTTGGTGCAAAAAGGTTGCAGGTTCAACACCCTGCTGGGCCTTTCTGAACAGATGTTCTGTGTTGTGCGGAGGCCACGTGTGCAGGTGTAGCTAGTAACCATAGCCTGACTGGTGGGTAAAGAAAATGAACAAATTCCTCCCTAAGTTATAACTGTAGACGATCCGAGACAGGTTCGAGACAGGTTCGAGACAGGTTCGAGACAGGTTCGAGATGCTCGTAACAACTCTGATCGTTTTGAGAGAAAATCTTACTCAAAAGTCCGTCCAGGAAATCGGAAACTGTTGCCAACTTTTGTAGATGTTTTGGAAGCTTTCTGGTCACCTTTAGACAGAACAGAGATGGATGAAGCGTCTGCTCCTTCTTCTGCTGCTGAAAAGTGACGCGGTCTTCATCCGCCCGGTGACTTCTGGCACAGAGGACGAGACTCAGAGCTCACCCGTCGGTTGGTTCTCCAGTTCAGAAAAGTGCTTTTTTCCTCTTCAGGAGTTTTCTTCTTCCAGCCTCAGACGGACGGGTGGTGAGAACATCCAGTCACAAGGCTGTTTGTTATATTTAGAGTTCCCGCTGGACTTGTTTCTGTTTTCTCTGAGTGGTTTATGAAGACCAGTCACGTTTCCACATGCATCGCTGTTGGTCAGACTGTTTACATGACCTCTGCATTCTCTAGACCCCAAAGGTCTCTGGACCCTCGTATTCTCCAGACTCCAGTCTGGTCCAGCTGGCTTGTCTAAACAAAAGAGAAAAATGACCAAACGTTGCCTTCAGTAGACCGTAACAGATGAGACTACGGAAGTAAAACAACTAAAACCTTCAGAACACTTAAGCGCTGAACTGGGACAGACTGATGGACGGAGAGGAGATGTGAGAACCTGCAAGGAAAGAATGAATGATGACAACCCTGAGATCAGAACCGCTGTCATTCTTGGATCCAGTAAGGTATTGTAAATGTTCCTCAGATGTTCTGGTCCATCCTGACATTACCACATCAGCTCTGTCCATGATGAGAAGCTCCCATTACACCACAAAGGTTCTGGACTGGACTGAGATCTGGTGACTGGAGTCCAGTGAAACCACTTAGAGATGATCTGAGCTTTGTGACATGGTGCATGATCCTGCTGGAAGTAGCATCAGAAGATGGTCCATGTGGTTATAAAGGGGTGAAGATGGTCAGCAGCCACGCCGGTAGGCTGTGGTGTTTAAACAAGGTTCAGGTGGTACAGAGGGGTCCAACAAGGAACCAGAACACCCCCACCATCACCATGCTTCCATGTTGGTGACACCAGGTTCTGACCCGACTCAGATCTTAACCTATCAGATCAGGAAAGGTTTTCCAGTCTCCTCTGGTCCAGTTCTGGTGATCCTGGATGGATTGTAACCTCAGGTTCCTGTTCTGGGCTGGCAGGAGACACCTGGTGTGGTCTTCTGCTGCTGGAGTCTGTCTGGTGGTTCTGCAGCCCTCATACCATAGCTAACCAAAGTGCTGCACATAAAAGAGCCAAATGCTCGAACATAGCAGCAAAAACAGCGAAAACATGGAAACCAGGTCAAATACATGAAGACAGCATAAATAATGGAGGATAAAAACAGAATAAGAGAACAGGTAAAAGGAAACAGCACTGTCCGAAGTAAAAGATACCGCACCAGAGCTGATCTGGGCTGCTGTTGTCCTTCTGTCATCTAGAACAGGTCAGACCAGTCTCTGTAGACCCTAGAGATGGTTGTTGGTTTAAAGTCCAGTAGAAACGCAACTTCTGAGAAACTAAGACGAGCCGATCCGGGCCCAGCAACATTCAGGCCCCTTTATCTGTCTACAGCCGCAACGCTGGGGCGACACCAGGGAGCCTTTGTTCATTCATAAGTGGACAGGCTGTGGCGGTAATGTGGTGTGATCAGGTGCTTTTCACAAACCATTACATGATGGTGTTGTGAAAGGGGCCAGGGGCGGGCTCTGCGCCCAGCTCTTTGTTTCCTGTTTTACTTTGACGTCCTCCTCTTTCCTCTGTGTCACTTCCTGTCCTGCGTTACCAGATTCATCCCAGCTGTGTTCACTTGTATTTAACCTCTCTCTGTTCCCCTTTTCGGTTGCCAGTTCATTGTTGTCTTCTAGCTCTTCGTTCCAGCCGTGATCAGTGTTTGCTCTCAGTATTTTTGACAGTTTTGGTGCATCCGTTTCTGCTCTTTTTGTCAGCTAACTTGGATTTGCTTGTTGGAATATTTACCTGCTTTTTGACCTCTGCCTTAATAAAGGACATTTACCTTTTACCTTCAGCCTTGCTTTTGGGTCCAGATCCCTATGCCTGACAGTAGAACTGGCCAACATGGACCCAGCAGGCTCAGAACCAGTACTTAGCACTTTGGGTGCTCAAGGTAGGAGGCTGCCCCAGCAGGAGGAGCATCTTGCTGACCTCGACCAGCGGATCCAACAGATGTCAGCTGGACAGGAACAGTTTATGACATCCGTAGGTGAACAACTGGGAATTCTCATCAGCCAGATAAAGGATCTGCGGCGCAACTCGGAGCCTCCGCCCAGAGATGAGCATCCTGCTAACATGGACTGTGCTCCTGCCGCTGACGCTTCACCTGCCCAACTGAATCCCGAGGGCATGCCTGTTCCGCCACTTCCTTCGTCTTCATTGGCTCCACAGGCGCAGCTCGCTCGACCAGATAAGTTCTCTGGAGATTCTGGTGACTGCTTGGCTTTTTTGACTCGGTGCTCAATTCACTTTGAACTCTTGCTTAATTTCTACCCCACTGATAAAGCCAAGATTGCTTTTATCATCTCACACTTGTCGGGGAGAGCGGAGGCTTGGGCAACGAGTGAGTGTGGACGCCAGACCTGCGCATGTGACTCTTTGGTCCTCTTCACACACAGCTTAAAGCAGATATTTCATCATACTCGACCCGGTCGTGAGACCGCCCGGGCTCTTTACAGATTACAGCAGGGAAGGAGAAGGGCCGCTGATTATGCCATTGTGTTCCGGACCCTTTCGGCGGGTAGTGACTGGAACCAGCCAGCCCTATGTGACGCCTTTTTGGAAGGACTAAATAATGATTTAAAGGACTGCTTGGTTCCACTTGATCTCCCTACAGTTCTAGACGACCTCATTGCTCTTGTCATTAAGTTAGACAAGAGACTCTATGACAGGAGGAGAGAGAGGGGCGGCTCCATCAATTGGCTGGTGGGTTGGAGTACAGAACCTGGGATCATCGGTTTTGGCCGTCGGCCGCCTGTCTCGACCTTCACGCCAACACACTGTCCCACGTCATCCACCAAGACAGACAAACCCATGGAACTCGGCCGAACCCGTCTCTCGCCAGAAGAACGACAGTGACGGTGGAGGCTGGGCCTGTGCGTGTACTGTGGCCAGGCTGGTCACCTTGTGGGGAACTGTCCTGTCAACAGGAGAACACTCCAGACCCAGAAGATCATGGTGAGTCGAATCACTTTTTCGTTGGTAAAACAAGTGAATCCTGTGGTTACCTTAACCAGTTCAGACAAGACTGTTAGACAAACTGTTTTAATCGATCCTGGTGCTGATGCCAACTTGATGGATACATCCCTTGCAGCACGACTGAAGCTTCAGTTACAGACTCTCGAGAAGCCCCTTCAGGCTACTGCTGTGGATGGTCGCCTCTTGTGCTCGGTATCGTTACGGACTCCTCCGGTGCTGCTCACCTTCCCAGACCAGCACACTGAGTCCATCGTTTTCCTGGTCTCCTCCTTCCCTCTACACCCGGTGATATTGGGGTTCCCATGGCTGGAGAAACATGGTCCGGTCATGGACTGGGCCACAGGCTCCATTAGCTCCTGGACTTGTCGCTGTTTGGAGAACACATCAGGTCAGTCAGCCACGGCTGCTGTTTTGGACATGGATTATCCTTGCTTGTCTTCTGTCCCAGCCTGTTACCACGACCTCAAGGAAGGTTTTAGCAAGTCCAGGGCCACTTCATTGCCTCCACATCGACCTTATGATTGCTCTGTCGACCTGCTACCAGGGTCGACACCACCCAGGGGTCTTCTCTATTCTCTCTCCAGCCCCGAACACCAGGCCATGAAAGACTATGTGTACTCTGCCCTTAAGGCTGGCCTCATCCGTCCATCATCCTCTCCTGCAGGAGCGGGGTTCTTCTTTGTAACAAAGAAAGACAAAACCCTGCGCCCCTGCATAGGCTATCGAGGACTCAGCGACATCACTGTCAAGAACAGGTACCCCCTGCCGTTGATGTCTACTGCATTTGAGATGTTACAGGGTGCTAAGATTTTCACTAAACTTGATCTGAGAAATGCTTACCATCTGGTTAGGATACGGGAGGGGGATGAGTGGAAGACTGCCTTCAATACACCTACTGGACATTATGAATATTTAGTCATGCCTTTTGGTCTTGCTAATGCACCTTCTGTGTTTCAGGCCCTAAATAATGATGTGCTTTGTGACATGCTGAATGTGTTTGTATTTGTTTACTTGGATGACATCCTTGTGTTTTCTCCTGATGAGCAGACCCATACAGTGCATGTTCGCTGGGTACTCCACCGTCTCCTCCACAATCAGCTTTTTGTTAAGGCTGAAAACTGTGTTTCATGTCTCTACTGTGTCTTTCTTTGGTCTTGTGGTGGGCAGGGCAGAACCCAGATGGACCCCGCTAAGGTAGCAGCTGTTAAAGATTGGTCAGTACCCACCTCCAGGAGGGAGGTTCAGCAGTTCCTTTGCTTCGCCAACTTTTACAGGAACTTCATTCGTGGCTTCAGCACCATCGCAGACCCTCTGCATTCCCTGACCTCACCAGCTTCCAGGTATGTCTGGTCTCCTCGAGCAGATGCGGCCTTTCGTAGGTTGAAAGACTGCTTTGTTTCTGCACATATCCTCACCTTGCCAGATCCCACTCTTCAGTTCGTGGTGGAAGTGGATGCTTCGGCCACGGGGGTTGGCGCAGTCCTCTCACAGCGGTCAGCCAAGGATGGCCGCATCCATCCCTGTGCCTACTTGTCCCACAAGCTGTCACCTGCGGAAAGGAATTACGACATGGGAGACCGAGAGCTACTTGCCATCAAGATGGCACTGGAAGAGTGATGACATTGGCTTGAGGGCTCCCAGCAGCCTTTTTTGGTTCGGATGGACCACAAGAACCTCAAATACCTTAGGACTGCCAAGAGGCTCAACCCACGCCAGCTGTTCTTTGCATGTTTTAACTTTACTGTTTCCTATCGCCCAGGGTCCAAGAACCAGAAGCCAGACGCCCTCTCCCGCTTGGACGAGCCTGCCTCATCGGCTCCATAACCACCTGTGTCCCTCCCTCCTGTGTCGTTGGGGCCATAACCTTGGGAGTAGAGGAGAAGGGGAGACAGGCCATCACCGGGACCCAAACCCCAGTCGGTTGTCCTCAAGGGCTACTTTTTGTTCCCCTTGACCACCGCTCAGAGGTTATCCACTGGGCTCATGCCTCTGGTTTTGCTTGCCATCCTGGGGTATGAAGAACTCTCTTCCTGGTTAAGCAACGTTTCTGGTGGCCTGCTATGGAGAAGGAGGTCAGTGAATATGTTGCTGCTTAATCAGTTTGCTCCAGATACAAGTCGTCTTCCAAGCCCTCTGCCGGTCTGCTTCATCCACTCCCTGTCCCGCATTGTCCCTGGTCCCACATCTCGTTGGACTTTGTTACCGGGTTACCAGTGTCCAGAGATAACACTGTATTACTCACAGTGGTGGACAGATTCTCCAAGACGGCTCACTTCATCCCATTACCCAAACTGCCCTCTGCCAAGGAGACAGCCAAGGTCATGCTTTCGCAGGTGTTCTGGATACATGGGTTCCCCACCGACATAGTGTCCGACCGAGGTCCGCAATTTGTCTCACGGTTCTGGAAGGATTTCTGCTCCCTGCTGGGCGCCACTGTGAGCTTGTCATCTGGATAGCACCCCCAGTCCAATGGGCAGTCGGAGCGGATCAACCAAGTATTGGAGACGGGCTTACGCATCCTGGTTGCAGGCCGGCCTGCCACTTGGAGCTCACAACTGATCTGGGTGGAGTATGCTCACAACACGCTGACCAGCTCCTCCACAGGTTTGTCCCCTTTTCACTGTGTCCATGGCTACCAGCCTTCCCTGTTCCCTTCTCAGGAGCGGGTCATCCGAGTGCCCTCAGCCCTGGCTCTTATTCGCCGATGCCACACCACCTGGGCCAGAGCTCGTCCCACCCTGCTGCTGAGGTCAAGGCAATGTAAGGACGTGGCGGACTCTACGTTCTCCTGTGCCGGTCTACAGGGAGGGTCAGAGAGTCTGGCTGTTGACGCGGGACCTTCCCCTGCGTCTGGACTCATGTAAGCGTGCCCCTAGGTTTGTTTGCCCTTTTCCTGTGTCCAAGGTTATTAATCATGTGGCTGTGAGGCTCTGACTCCCCAGGTCCATGCGTTGACACCCTGCTTTTCATGTCAGTAGGCTCAAGCCTGCTCCTGTGAGTCCCTTGGTTCCTGCTGCCCCCCCCCCCAGTCCCCAGTTTTTGGTGGACTGAGAGGGTTATGGCCCTGAGGAGCGCCAGTGGGTGGCGGCCCGTGATGTCTTGGATTCCTCTCTTATTGGGGACTTCGACACCCGCCGAGCTGTTCTCCCTGGTCCGTCGGGGGCCGGACGTTGAAGGGGGGTTCTGTCGCACCCTGCCAGGAGCCCAGCTCTTTGTTTCCTGTTTTACTTTGACATCCTCCTCTCTCCTCTGTGTCACTTCCTGTCCGTTAACCAGATTCATCCCAGCTGTGTTCACTTGTATTTAACCTCTCTCTGTTCCCCTTTTCAGTTGCCAGTTCGTTGTTGTCTTCTAGCTCTTCGTTCCAGCCCTGATTAGTGTTTGCGCTCAGTATTTTTGACTTAAGCCTGATTCATGCTTCTCCGTCTGCGTCAGCGCGGAGACACGCAACGTCCTTGCGGGCCTGCTGGAGAGCTCCGCAAGGACGGGCGGAGTCGAGCTCTCTTTTCTAAACATCCGTCAGTCGAGACGGACAACGCAAGCCTGTGATTGGTCAGGACGCCGCTGTTGTCTACACCGCCGCCATTGCGCCCTCAGAAACATAAAGAGAGCCGAGGATAACAAGCGGCAGACACGAAGCAGCTTGAACAATACCTCGCGAAAAAACTCTTAAAAACATGAACGTTTAATTCCCCGTGACTGGAGGAGTGAAAAGATGCAGCAAGCGTTTTATTTGTGGACGGAAACGACAGGAAACGTGGGTTTAGAGGTGGCGAGCGCACGAAGAGGTGGAGGAGGATGAGAGACTAATTTGTCCGTGTTAAAAAGTCTCTTATATACAAAAAACCACAATATAAACACACTATCTTGGACCGATACATGACAGGATACTACAGAACAGCGCTACATCCTCTGCTGTCCTGGTGGGGAATTGCTTTTCAACGCTCCCCAGGAGACGGAGAAGTATGAGAGCAAAACACTTCCGTCAATCCGTGCGTGTCTGTCCCTTGCGGAGCTGACGGAGAAGCATGAATCAGGCTTTAGTTTTGGTGCATCCGTTTCTGCTCTTTTTGCCAGCTAACTTGGATTTGCTTGTTGGAATATTTACCTGCTTTTTGACCTCTGCCTTAATAAAGGACATTTGCCTTTTACCTCCTCGTTCTCCAGCCTTGCTTTTGGGTCCAGATCCCTATGCCTGACAGGTCTGCATCACTCTAATTTATCATCTCAGCTGATTGTGTTTACAAAAGTGAAGCCGACTCTTTGCCTTTTCTTTCATTTTCAACATTCTTGCCAACTGGGGCTCAGCGGACCTTCCACGCATAATCATGACATCACCCTCTGTTGCATCAAGGAGTGCCGGCATTATGGTGATAGACTATCGAGCTTGGTGGCACAAAAGATGCAATGTCCTCGCCGTGCCGCCACGCCGTATTGAAAAACACGCCATGGCAGCAGTAATACCCTGATCTGCGGCCACGGTGCATCTTTGTGTGCCTACAATCCCTGAGCCGCTGCCGTCTGCCTGGCTGATTAGATATTTGTGTTAATGAGAAACTGAACCTGATGACGTTTGCAGCCACAGGAAGTAAAGTGATGATTATTGAGGGAAGAAGGGCTGAATTACACAAACATCCTCTTTTCTAACTCCTTTTTATTATTATTTAGTAAGTTATAATCTGTGTTTCTCAGAGTCAGGGAGATAGGTCATTTAGGATGAGGAGTCTGTGAAGCTCCATAGATGGTCGTTATACTGATGAGCTGGTTTTATGCATCCGTAATGCAGAGAAGTTCCTCGTACGTGGGAGCTGAAATGATTCACAGAAAAACAGTTTGTGAGCCAAAGTTAAGAAAACATTTTGCGTGGAGGGATCAGAAGGCGGAGGTTGCTGTGAGTGACCTTATAACGCCGTGTTAGTGGGTTACTGGTCTCCGCTGGATTTCCTCCTCCACAGACGCATCATGAGCGAGCCGATCCGGCCGCTCCAAAGGGACTCAGCAGAAAAAATAATGAATTGGAAAATCAAAGAGATGACAGAGGAGCCAGGAGCATGAGCAGGGAGTTGGCGGTGCTTGTTAAGTTTGGGTTTTAGCATCATCCCCAGAGCCGCAGCCTTCAAACCTTAAATCCATCCAAACAGCAGCTGCAGCTGCAGGCTTCTGCATCCTGTTCTGGCTGCACCTCGCTGAGTCCACCCCCACACTCGGCTCTGCTGAGGAGCTGAGCAGCGTTGATTCCAGCCTGGCATTTCACCACATCCTCTCCTGGAAACAGGCGTTCACTCAGAACACCTGGAAACTACCGTTGTTGCACGATGACATTGAAGGACTCGATGCTGGAGCTCCTGGAGGTATGGGAGAACGTATCTCTGAATTCTAAACTCTACGTTTGGGTCAAGCTTCATTAATGCAAACCTGGAGGTGTTTTAGAATGCGAGTCATCACATCTGGGTTTCCGTAAAATAAAGACAGAAAAGGCCATTCCAGAGCTGCTGCTAACGGAGATCTGATGCATTAGTGGGTCACAGGATCAGCTGAACCAAAAATCCAGTTTAACTTTAAACTGGTTGTAGTCTTCAATCAATCAATCAATCAATCAATCAATCAATCAAACTTTATTTATACAGCACTTAATCATGCAATGCATGCAACTCAAAGTGCTTAACAAATTAAAAAGGCCCCACATACCAACATTCCCTTCCATTCCCAGAATTTTAAAAACAGTCTGAGAATAAATACCCCTTCACAACATTCATCCTCCAGCACACACACACACACACACACACACACACACACACACACACACACACACACACACAAACACCAATTAAAATAATGCTGATAGTGTGATGGTTTATGTATTTAAATGATGATCAGGCTGCTGTAAAATGAAATCTCCATCCACCTCCAGACATAATTATCTTCTATTCTTTCTCTATTTTCTCTGCTCTTGTCTGGGCTGACGTAGCTGATGGTGCAGTACCATTATGAACGGTAAGAGGTTCATATAGGAAGTGCAGGTAGAGTTAGAAAAATCTGCAGGGCCACAAACACATTAGAGAAGATGGACTGTATTTTTAGCCCGAAAACGATCGTGGTTCTATTTATATTACATTATTCATGTGGACTCTCCAGGGATCATTTAGAGCTGAGAGAAGCAGAGCTCTGATCGTCGACACGCTCCAGACAGATGCGTCCTGAGCACGGCCACAGTAACATTCTCAAAGTGTCGCCACCTTAAAAACAAATTTAACACGTGATCGTTCATGTCGGCTCTTATCCATTTATGTTTTCTGTCTTTTATTTGTGCCTGATGCGTTTTGCAGAGCGGATAACCCATTTCGTCCTCTGGTGACTTCACCTCACCGGTGCAGCCGGCGCGCACTCCGCTATATTTGCGGTCGGTAGATCTTTTAGAACTGCAGTTCAAAGGTAACTCATGAGGTGAATATATATGAACCCAGGTAGCAGTTTTTCTTTAGGATTGAGAGGAGATGCAGGAAGATAATAAACAGACAGGACAGAAAAATAGTGAAAATAGTGAAAAACTCACTTTTTCCAATTACAGACCAATATCCTTATTATCGCAATTTTCAAAAATTTTAGAAAACTTTTTTATTACTTAGCTAGATGAATTCATAATGAAAAAAATATATTAAACGATAGTCAATATGGTTTAAGAACTAATCATTCAACTTCCATGGCACTAATGGAACTTACTGAAGAAATTTCGGAAGCCATTGACAAAAAGAACCATTTCATAAGTATTTTTATTGATTTAAAAAAAGTGTTTGATACAGTAGATCATGAAATTCTTCTAAAAAACTTAGTAAATATGGTATCAAAGCAACGGCTCTAAAATGGTTAGCAAGTTATTTGAATGATAGGAAACAATATGTACAAATAAATGACACTAAATCAAATCTACGTGATATTACTTGTGGGGTACCACAAGGGTCAGTACTGGGTCCGAAACTATTTATTATGTATATAAATGATATTGCCTCTATATCAAATATATTAAAATGTATTCTATTTGCAGATGATACTACCTTCTATTATGCAGGAGCTAATATCAAACAGATGGTAGAAACAGTACAAACTGAGATGAAAGAAATAAAATTATGGCTTGATGGGAATTAACTCTCATTAAACACTGATAAATCATATTTCATGATATTTAGTAAAAGTAACTCAAATGATACAAGTCTATTAAATATAGATGATATTAATATTACAAGAGTAAAAGAAATAAAATTTTGGGGAGTTATAATCGACGAAAATGTATCTTGGAAGCCACATATAAACAATGTGAAAACTAAAATAGCTAAAACAATTGCAATGTTACAAAGAGTAAAATGGTCACTGGATGATAACTCCCTATATTTATTATATAATTCACTTATTGCACCATATTTGAACTATTGTATGGAGGGGAGAGGGCTGAAGCAGGCAGTAAAGATGCAAAAACTACCATTGTTAAAAGAAATGTGTGTTAACTTAGAAAATGTGGGCACAATTTTAATTACTTATCAACATTTTTCTCCAACGTTAAGACTGCTGCACACAAAAAAAAGACTGCTGCTTGCATGGGCCCCCTTGTGGCTGTGGGCCCCTGGGCCTGTGCCCAGTTTGCCCATATTATAATCCGGCCTTGTCCCTTTTAGACTCTGACACCAGCAGTGAAGATGAGGGCAGGGATGCAGAGGAACCTGGTGTGAAAATCAGGAAGGAAATACTTACTTTGGAGAGAAGCCATCCTCAAAAAAGAAAATCCTTTTCAATGGTGGAAGGAAAATGAGCTAAGATTTCCCTCTTTGTCAAGGTTAGCTAAATCATATCTATGCATTCCAAGCACTTCAACTCCATCTGAGCGACTGTTTTCCGCAGCAGCCAACATATGCACTAAATAAAGAGCAAGCCTAAGCCCTGAGCATCTTGACATGTTGACATTTTTGCACTGTAATGCCAAGTTCTTTCTTGAATAAGCATGACCCTGCATTATTCTTTCTACAAGATGTTTTTTTTGCCTGTTCATCCCTAGTAGGTTCTCTATTGCAAATGTATTTTGTTCAAGAGGTTCACACTTTTATGTAAAGACTGTGGATAAGGGGAATTAAAAATTGCACTTTAACCGTGCACTGCACTTTTGAGATGAGAGAGAGAAGTTTGTGTGTAAAATATTGCCCTCCCAAGTCAGCCTCTCGCTTAACTTTCAGGAAATAAATAGAATAAAAGTAGATTTTTATTTCATGGGCCATTTATAAAAGGACTGAGAAGATATTTTTGTTATTATGCTTGCTGTCATTTAAGTTGTATAGAATTCGAATTCCTTTTCATATTTTGATGCTTAAAAGGATTCTTAACCAAGTTGTTTTGAACAACGTTTGCACTTAATCTAAGTTTACACTGTTACGCTGTGTTTGTGTTCAGGTTGAGTCGTGAAAATGTGAAATGCACAATTGTTAGTAAACTCTAGTTTTCTTATTCAAAAGGTATCAACAGCAGCTAAATTGCTATCTTTACAACATGAACAGTGATGCTCTGACTTTCATTTCATGGACAATTTGTAAAAAGGGCAGAGATATTTTTGTTAACATGTACTGCATTATTTTGTATGGAATCTACCTCTTTTATTTTGATGCCAAAAAATTATTCTGGACTGATATTTTGCACTGTTTAGCTCATTTTACACCGTTGGCTGTGTTCATGTGCAATAAAATAGATTGCAGGCAACTGCACAATTCTCTTATGTTTTCCTTTTTCTTAATTAAAATGTATTCATCATTTGTATAGGTTAAAGAGCTAAATAATAACAAACCGATTAATCGAAAAAAACAACCAACAGAATCGATTATGAAACTAATTGTTAGTTGCAGCCCTAATATGAGTCCTGACTTTAGGGATGATAAGAACGCCCAAGACCGTTAAGACACTTAAAGACCGTTAAAAGTATTTTAAAATCAATCCTGAAACATACTGGGAGCCAATGCAGCGATACCAAAACTGGAGTGATGTGCTCCCGCCTCCTGGTCTTCTTACCTGCAGCCTGTCGCCCTGCAGCAGCTCTGGCCTCTTTCACTCAGCAGACGGAAAAACTTACTCCAGTTTTTAACATTCTGGGAATCAAAAGCATAAAAAGGACACTGGATCAAAAACTAGATCCTTTTGTTCAACCATTGCAGCTTTGAACGTAGCATTAATCAGAGTTTAGATCATTATCAGTGCAGCTTTAATTTTATTCTTCAAACGTGGACATCTTACTGTTAAAAACATGCCCTGAGATCATTTTATGTTATTGTTTGTGTTCTCTGAGCCAAATAAATAAAAAACACAACATGGATCCAGTTGATAACCAGTTCAAATGGAGGCTCAGGTTTGTTGAGACACCTGGTCCTCCAGATACCCTGGATTCCTCGAATGCTGATATCAGGTATTTGCTCTACAGCTGTCCTACTTCCAGATGTGGGTTTAGATTCGAAACTCTTCAGCTTTTGTTGTCTGATTTTTTTCACCGGGCTGCTTCCTGTCCTGTTTTCCAGGATTCGTTCACATGAACTGCACTACAGAAGGATGGTCCGACGTCTTCCCGCCCTATGACGATGCCTGTGGGTTTGCAGACGACGATGAAGAAGAAACAGAGGTGAGGTCATTTTCACGTCCAGGACTAGCGTCCGTGCATTCCCAAAGGAAGCTCATCAGGAATAGGAGGCTCAGGCTCACCTGAGCCAGGATAAAGGAGCACGGGAAAGTCAACAGACCTGTGTCAGGTCTCCTCACCTTGGCTCAGCTGAGTGAGCAGTGAGGAGGGCTGTAGCGTGTAACAAGACCCAAAAGCAGAAGTGCTAGCGATGGGTGACGTCTGACATGCCGTTAATATAGACACGCCGACACGAGCCTGGAAGGGAAACGAGGACGTGGCGATGTTCCAGAGGGTAAAAGGAATGGGCTTACTGTTCAGAGGTTGAAGATGGTGCTTAGGAGCGTGGGAGCTCTGGAATCGCCCGGCGTGAATGACGGGCCGGGGCGATACAACGGGTTGAGCTGTTGCTGTCCGACTTGAACTGGAGCGTCGGCTAGGACCAGGGAGCCACTGAGCGAGGTGAGCACGGGCGCTCCGGGTATAACGGCGAGGTGGATTGAGCCGACACGCTGGAAACCTAAAGACAAAACAAGGGGAAGACCGAGAGAGTCGCAGCGGGTTCCGAAACGAGTGGCAAACGCCTTGGCCACGGACAGAGCTAAGGAGCTTTGATGACTGGGCATGGACTGTTGGGAAGGACTTCCGAAAATAGGGTGTGCGTGATGAAGTGGAGAGGCGGAAACCGGTGTGGGGAATGCTGGGAAGTGGAGTTCAGTTGGTGTCTGGTGTGAAGAGGATGGCTGAAGGGTTGCAATCGTGACAACCTGCAGGTTTAGTTTCATTTACACACAAAGATGGAAGTTAAACCAAAGGCTGTTGATCCATGAGAATAATAAATCCAAACTCCGCCTTCTTCGTCAGAACCAATCAGAACACAGCGCTGAGATCAGATAGTCCTTCAGAGACAGACCCTCCGTCTCTAATAGGATTAGTACATTCCTCCAACGTTGAACTAAGTTGTCTGCCTCCTTGTGGAAGATCTGAGTACTGCAGGACATACGTGTCAATTCTACTCTGTCATTACTAGAGTAGGTATTACTAGGGATACTGGTATTCTGCCACTGGTATTGATATGGGCACAATACCGATGCCAATGGTGGAATACCAGTATCAGTATCGGTAAAAGTTAACCGATACCAATGCAGATGCCTGAAATTGACTTCTCTGCAACTTGTCATTTCTGTTCACCTAATATTTTAGTTTTATGATCATTTCTATTAAAGGGACTTCACAGACTTTTGAATTTTTATGCTTGCGATTGCCCCCTCAGGCCAAAAGCGTAACGGCAGCTTCAATAGTAGGCTTGTGCACGAGGCGTGCGTACTGTACGTGCACACTCCTGAACGAAAATAACAGCTGAGACAGTCCTATGTGTGTGTGTGTGTGTGTGTGTGGCGCGGAGGAAAGAGGACAGGAGAACACGCAGCTAATTAATTAAATAATGTGGTTCTGTACCTTTCTCTTCAGCACAGCGACAAAGGTTTATGATGGGTCAGTCCTCCTGCATGCTCAGATCATTCCCTTCCCTTGCTTGAAAAATTGTTCCAAAATGAAAGTTGAACCCACATCTTTTTTATCTGTGAATTCAATGCCGTTCGGCGAGTCTCAAATAAAAATTTGGGCATCTTACTGTAAAAAAAATATACCATTAATGTACAAAAGAAACTCTAAATGAACTATGTTTACACCCAGAATCAAACCCAGGTCTTCTGCATGGGAGTCAGACATCTTATTAGGTGAGCTACACTCTAGTAACATTCACAGTATCTGTAACATTTATATCCTTGATGACAGCTGAAGCAATGTCAAACCAAAGAACGGTTCGGAGTGAAAATGGCTATTTTGTTGCTAATTAGCAGGAAATATCTAGAAGAAAGTTCTACAGAAAGTAGCTAAGGGTCCTCAGAAATGTAGCTAGCTTTGTCACTAGGCGTTAGGAACAGCGACAAAGTGGCACTGCCTCTCTCTCTGCTGCTAAAGCTACGGATAGCAAATGCTACGGGCTATGCCTGAGCGTGAGCGCGTATGAAGCAGCCTGCTCGACCCGAGCATCTCTCTTTTTCTGATTTTACAGAAAACAGGCAATCACAGTAATCAGAGTCAGTCATTACCAGACAAAGTGATCAGTCAACAAAGACCAGACCTGCCGGCAATTATACGTTTTATCTAATGTTTGCGCTCTTCATGCTGCGCGCATCTCCTCCTCTCCTCGACTGGGAGCCTCTCAGCGGGAGGCGTTTTTCAAACTCTAAAAACTCCAAAACTTTGCTCAGCCTGAAGGTTCCACATCTCCACTATCTTCTGATGTAAAGTAGTAACTTCTTGAGGGATCATATTTGTAGATGAGACTTGTTAAAGTCAGCAATGAGGCTTTGGTGCTTCTAACGAGTAAGTCCCAATGTCACTATCGTGCCGGTGAGCGAAGTGGAAATGAGGTGAGGATCCAAACGGGGGAGACAGGACAGGGAGTGGATGAGGGGTCGACCTCTGGAGTGGATGAGGCGTCGACCTCTGGAGTGGATGAGCCGTCGACCTCTGGAGTGGATGAGGTGTCGACCTCTGGAGTGGATGAGGTGTCGACTTCAGAACACGAGGAGGCGTCGACTTCAGAACACGAGGAGGTGTCGACTTCAGAACACGAGGAGGCATCGACTTCAGAACACGAGGAGGCGTCGACTTCAGAACACGAGGAGGCATCGACTTCAGAACACGAGGAGGCGTCGACTTCAGAACACGAGGAGGCGTCGACTTCAGAACACGAGGAGGTGTCGACCACAGGACTGGAGGAGGCGTCGACCACAGGACTGGAGGAGGCGTCGACCACAGGACTGGAAGAGGCGTCGACCACAGGACTGGAAGAGGCGTCGACCACAGGACTGGAAGAGGCGTCGACCACAGGACTGGAAGAGGCGTCGACCACCATCGACTTCTGGTCCAGGGGCGTCGATTCCTGGTCCGGAGGCGTCGACTTCTGGTCCGTCGACTTCTGGACCGTCGACTTCTGGACTGTCGACTTCGGGACCGTCGACTTCTGGACCGTCGACTTCTGGACCGTCGACTTCTGGACCGTTGACTTCTGGTCCGGGGTGTCGACTTCTGGTCCGGGGGCGTCGACTTCTGGTCCGGGAGCGTCGACTTCTGGTTCATCGGCTTCTGGACCGCCGGCCTCTGGACCGCCGGCTTCTGGAACGCCGGCCTCTGTACCGGCAGCTTCTGGAGTAGAGGAGGAGTTGCTGCAGATGGGACCACTTGGACAGACTGGACCGGATGCAGTGCGACCTCCGGGACCACCACGGGAACTGGATGTGGTGCATCCACCGGGACCACCGCTGGAATAGGATGCGGTGCGACCTCCGGGTCCACCACGGGAACAGGATGTGGTGCATCCACCGGGACCACCGCTGGAACAGGATGCGACTGAACTGGTGGTGCTGGAAACTGGGAGAGGAGGGAGGATAGAGTTTCCAGTTGGAGCTCCTGGAGACTGAGGCTCTGATGGAGTTGGGCCAGCTCAGTTCGGAGACCGGTGAGCTCTGCTGGGTGGACTGCAGGCTTGCTCCTCTGGTTCTGAGACGAGGGAGCTGCTGGCTGGACTGAAACCCTCTCCTGGTGATTCGGGGAGGATAGGGTGTCCAGGTGGGACTCCTAGAGGCTGACGAGCTGACGGATCCGGCCAAGCTCCGCCCGGAGACCTGCAAGCTCTGTCAGCTGGGCTGTGGGCATTGTTCCTCCGCCTGCAGATGACGGAGGCGCAGATTGGACCAGAGACGGGACTGCTGGTCTGACTGGGGGCGGGTCCAAGCAGGTGCGCCGAGCCGGGACAGCGGCGAGCTCGTGGCTCCATCCTGGGACACAGGACTGCGGTGCAGCCCGGCATCCTTCCCCACGCCGTGGGCCAGCTCCGGGGGAGCACACAGCCAGTCTGGTGCCCACGTAGCTGGTGCGATCTGGAAGCGTCTCCCGGTCCAACCTATCATCTGGCTCC
>SSNQ01034597.1:50396-61449 GCA_006942095.1 Nothobranchius kuhntae | reverse complement strand
TATATATATATATATATATATATATATATATATATATATATATATATATATATATATATATATATATATATACTTGCTTTCAATGCACACTGGTACTTCTCTAGTTTCTCGTGTTCCTTTTTCCTGATGTTGCATCACTCGCTATCGCCAAATCAACCACAACGGCTGTCCTCTGTTGTTTTTCCACCACCACAACGTCCGGTTGGTTCTCCATCACCATTTTGTCAGTCTGGATCTGGAAGTCCCACAGGAGCTTGGCTCTCTCGTTCTCTACCACCTTAGGGGTGTTACCCCCCTTGATCTTGGGGCTTCCAGTCCATACTCTGTACAGATGTTCCTGTGCACAATGCCAGCTTTCCCTGCCAGCATCTGACACCCAGCAGTTATGTGGTGGACTGTTTCAGGGGCCCCTTTGCATAGTCTACACCTTGGGTCTTGTCTGGTGTGGTAGATCTTGGCCTTTGTTGCTCTGGATCTTAGACGTTTCATCCTGGACAGTGGCTCTCACACTCACTAGTCCTCGGCCTCCTTCCTTATGACTAGTCTACGTTTCAGAGTGCTTGATTTGGGATGGAACCCTCCATGCATGGTTAGGATCTTCCATGTCTTAACATTGTGGTTTGTATTTCTTCTCTTGGCCAGCTTACTATTCCTGCAGGAGGTCTGACAGGGCGTAGTTATTTATCACCCAGATCTTGTTCTTGCCTTTGAGCTGACTTCTTAGGACTTGCCTTACTCATCGTAGGTATTTGACTGTGGCTCCTTTCCTTGCAGCTTCATCAAGGTTGCCATTTACTTGTGAGATACCGAGGTATTTGTAGCTGTCCTCAATGTCTGCTATTGCTCATTCTGGGAGTGTGACCCCTTCTGTGTGGACTGCCTTCTCTTTCTTTGTCACCATTTGACCACACTTCAAGTCCCAATGACATTCCGATATATCAGTGCTGTAGATCCTGGTGGTGATGATCAGTGAGTCGATGTCTCGCTCTCTTGGCGTACAGCTTTATGTCATCCATGTAGAGGAGGCGACTGATTGTGGTTCCATTCTTGAGATGGTATCCATAGCTAGTCTTGATTACTTGGCTGAGGGGGTTCAGACCTATGCAGAACAGCAGTGGGGACAGGGGGTGGTCACTGGTGGTTTTCCACAGCCCCACTGAGTTCGCAGGGAAGGCTCTCAGAGTCCTGTTGATGTTGTGCATCTCCGACCATTCAAAGATCCATGCGTGAAGCGCTGAGTCATAGGCTTTCTTGTAATCAATCCAGGCTGTGCACAGGTTGGTGTTGAGCTTTGCGGTCTTGGACAACTGTTTGGTCTATCTGCAGCTGGTGTTTGGCTCCTCTGGTATCTCTGCCCTGCTGTCCTATGCTATGATCCATGTGCCCACTTATCTGAGTCGCTATGATGCCTGACTTGAGCTTCCACATTGTGGGGAGATGGGTAATTGGTGAATAGTTGGATGGGACTGTACCCATTGAAGGGTCCTTCATGATCAGAATTGTTCGTCCTTCAGTTAGCCATTCAGGGCGAGTCCCATCCTTTAGCAGTTGCTTCATTTGTGCTGCCAGGCGCTCATGGAGTGCAGTGAGCTTCTTAAGCCAGTAGGTGTGGATCAGGTACCAGTGCTGTCCAGTTTTTCATACCTGCGACTCTTTCCTGGATGTCTGCCACAGTGATGGATACTGGGTTCTGCTTGCTGTGGTCTCTTAGAGAAGAGAGAGTATTGCTGTTGTGTGATGCCTCCTCCTCCCTTCCAGTACTGCTCCATCTCCAGCCTTGGTGGGTCTACTCTGCTGTTGTTACACTGCCACTGACAGTACACTTTAGCTGGTTGGGTCGAGAAGAGCCGGTTCGTTCGTCTGGCTTCACTTTCTCTCGTGTATCTCTTAAGGCAGCTGGCCAAGGCTTTGAGCCTTTATTTGGGGCCCGACCACAATCCTGAGTCCTCTCGTGACTTTGAACGATGATCCAGAGGCATTCCGAGGAATGTCCGAGACGACCGTTGCTGCTGGCTGCCCGAGAAGTGGATGCTATAGAAATGCATTTTACATTTTTGCTTTAGAAACTTTAAACTCGTTAGCAACAATTAAATCTACAGTTTCACACAGAAAAACTACAATCAAACCGAGTAAAACATTTATTTTAGATACTGTCAGAAGATACAAAAGAAGCTGAAAATCACAGAAACAATAAGAAAAATCATACATTCGGCATGAGAACAGAAACGTCTTCTGAGCTCCGTTTCTTCTCTGATTCAAACCTGCAAAATGTACAAAGACGCAAAACCAAAGAAGAATCTCTTCATGCTGCCAAAGCCAACCCAAATGGAAGAGTCCAGCAGCGTTTATGGCACGGTGCTTTTCCTCATGTCAGAAACATTCAAAGGAAAAGCTCATTCACAAAACTCTTCACAGTTCAGATCAAACCAAAGGCATTTAGCTTATTTGCTGCCTCATGCAGGAGCTGAAACACAACATTCCCCAAAATGCTCTGAAACCTTGACCTGTGGCTCTGATTCAACACAACCAGCCGGCTGGGGAAAACAGGAGCATGATGGGAAATCTTCGGCTTAAACACGAGAAAAACCAGAACCATAAGGCAGCAGAACAATCAGAAGGGCAGCGATTCACAGAACATTTACAACGTTTGCAGGTTGTTTGGCTACAGACCATTCAAATACCACAAACTACTTCATGTTATAGCAACATGTGTGTGACATCAACAGAGTACGGGCAGAACCAGGCTCAGACGTCCGAATCAAAGAACCGAAACACGTCGCCAGAGCCTGGCATTGGCGGACAAATGTGGGACTGAACCAGAGAGGACAGGACTGATTGTCCAGCCCTTTTTCCTCATACTGAATCAGAGCGAGCCCTCATTCGGCTGCTGCTGGATGTGCTATTATTTCAGGTCAGAGGTCAAACAGCACCAGCCGACGGTACAGTTTCAGGTCAGCCCTTCGCTCGTTTGGAGAAAATTGATTTAGTTATTTACAAAGACCTTCTCAAGACCTGAAGTCTAAGGGTGTTTCTCAATGTCAAGGCACCTGGCCTTGCGAGGCGATGTCCTTTGGTCAAAGAAAACGGTTAAATGGAACAGACTTGCATCACGTGACCGCGGCATCCACAACCGTCACGTAACTTCACGTGACATGGGAGATAACGTTATGTTTTATACGTATTAGTTTCAATATAAATATATAACGAGACTTTTACTTTTTAAATTGTGTTTATGTTTGTTAAATTAAAAATATAAGTGAGTTACTACCCGCTAGCCACCGAAGCTGCAACTACTAAGCAACTAACCAACCATAGATAACTTCTTTGGCTCTAAAAAAAACCATTTTAAATTAGCTGACTTACTTTTAAACTTAAAAATTGTCCCCGAAGTAGCTGCCGGCTTCTGATCCGCCTTCTTTTAGAAAATGCAGTGGTGTATTGTGGGTAATTTTTGACCAAGGCCAGGCTACATGACACCTCCCATGTATCCTTGCTCAGCTAGCTAAACGGCTAACAAACGGAGAGCACACGCCTCGGTAGAACATGAACATTGGGACACGTCTTGGCGGCTCCCGATGATGTATCTCCTAGGCAACCGGGGCGGGGCCAATACATCAAGGCGAGGTTCCTTGGCATTGAGAATCATCCTAAATTTAATTCACGTTTAGGTTTTCACGTTCAACATGTAAGAGTAAAGCAGGTGTGACATCCTGTGGGCAAATTTGGTACTGCAGCCCATTTTTTTAAGCTACTTTCTTACTTTAGCTCTGAGTTTCATGGCTGTTAAGGATCAGTGCCAGAAGATTCTCGATGATCAGATTTTTGCACACATGAACAATGAGGTGGTTTTTAACCGAAGCTCTAAAGGCCTAATCACCACTTAAGCAGAAATCCTGGCTTTCAGTAGATGCTTTTGCTCTTACTTAGTTTATTTTTTGTTGTCAGGTTTAATATTATAATAAAATAGAGTAAAATAAAGCATGTCAATAAGAAATAACTGGAAAAAGTAATAAAAATGATGTTTTATCATCATACAGACGATATATGTATTGAAACTAAACCACACAAATATACATTTCAGGTTTGATCTCAGTATCGGACTGTTTTTTAAATACTGAAACCTGGAATAAAAAGTCAAAAATTACTTTAAACATGAAACTGAATATTTATTTAGATGTTTTCATGTTTTAGGCTCAAAATAAAGTTGGGAAGTAAGCTCAAAATACTGGACATTTAGAGTGAATTGATTAATCAAGACACACCTTATAATCCCTCAGAAATAAGGCGTATTCATGAGAGAATTTATGTTTATGTTTATGTAGTTAGCAGACGCTTTTGTCCAAAGCGACTTACAAGTGAAATTTATTGTCAATGATGTTTTGGTTTAACTAGAAGATTAAAAGCTTCTGAAAACAGCTGTTTTTACAGTTCAGTCGAACAAAACCAGTAAAATGTGTTTAAATCCTTGAGTCTGTGTATTAAAACACAAACTGGTCGTGTGTTCAGAGTTTAAGAAAAAAAACACACTTTAAGAACTTCCTGTTTTCCTTCATTTGCAGTTTTGTTTTTAAGGAAAATGACAAATCTTTCAAATCACCGACAGGAAGTCAGGATTTTAGTTTTGTGCTTGAAGGCACTCCGAAGACAACCTGCTATGGAGATGAAACACTTCCAAAAGGTCGTTTTAATCTGAGCTAAGTTCTTCACCTCCTAAATCTCCACAGAAGACGTCCTGTGTGCTTCAGCATCCAGTTAAAACACTGAACACCCACAATACAAAATGCACAATAAAAGCAACGACATGCAGAAAAAGAGATTTTGGATTTTTTGACATTTTCTGTACCAACGGCTGCTGGTGGGTTCTGTGCAGAGCTGAGGTCCGGTAGGGGCGAGTGGTCGTAGTCGTGGACCTCAGCTCTCACAGACACCTAAACAAAGACATCTAAAGTGGCTTCTGTAGGAAACGTTTGGATGAATACGAACTTTCTGCTGGACGTTCGTCTGTCTGATCGGGTTAAACTCACCCGATCGTTTCAGCTTAAACATTAAACACATTTAATCTACAGTTCCTGTTTGGGAATCAGGCCTAGAGATAAAAACTGGCCTCGCCTCCTCTTTCTCTGACTGGATGAAATTTGAATCCTGTCACTTTGGGAAAATCAGGAACTCCAGACACGGATAATTCCCAAACTTCAGTCTGGAGTTGAATGCAACACCTACATCTAACTCTTTCCTTCCAGAGCAGATTTACCACATCAGTGTTTCTGCAACATGATTCCCCTGAAGTATTTACACCAGCTGATCCACCTTAAATCAAGGGGCGGCTACTTGAGGAATGACGGAGTTGAACGATCACACCCTACAGACCCAACATGAACTGGTCCCTTTGTGCCGCACAGCTGCTTCTGTAGCACCAGACCACTTTAAACACCAACACAATATTTACAGACGGACGTGATGCGTCTTCACTTCTTGTTTGGACCTGGAAACACCAGGTTCCTTCATCCAGCTGATCCTGGATCACCGACTCTGGATTTGGCTCGTCCAGGATCAGACGAGGGGCTGTTTCGGGTCGCTGGAGTTCAGTTGGGTTTCCATCACGGATTCGTCAGAGTACAGGTTGTCGAAGGGTTTGGTGAGGTTGGTCATCGGGACGAGGGTGGGAGGGGTGGGGTCGTCAGGTCTGGCGGAGGCGTCACCGACGGCGTTGCTCAGGACGGAGTCTCGGCCTGCAGGCTGGACATCCGGATCTGGGAGCTGCTCTTGCTGAGGATGGACAGCTGCGTCCCCCCGTTCACCCCACTGCTCGCCAGGGAAGGATGCCGGTGCTTCAGGTCCACAGCAAAGTACCGATTCACCGTCCAGCTGCGCCATTTCCTCTTGATCTCCGATTGCACCTTTAGGGATATACTTCACAAGGTCATTATTAATGGACCTCGCTGGAAGGAGACAGTTCTCTGTTCCTCAGGCCCGGTTTAGACCTGGAACACGAGTCCTGTCTGGTCCAATCACAGATGTGTTCACACCTGTGTGATCATTCACCTGCAGGAGGTTTGGTCCAGGTCTGAACCGGGTCTGACTGAAAACATCCACACAACTAAAACATCTGACAGAGGTGGAACCGAGTCAACGTCTACCGAGAATCAGCAATCCTGAATCTCAAAGCAAGCAGCAACTTTTTTATCTCGATGTTTAGGATCACCTGGAGTCCCGTTCCAAATCTTCACTAGTTAAATAGTGACCACATTTATGAGTCACGTGACTCGAGTCCACACCTCTGATATTCAACACCACCAACGTCCTTCAGGACGGATTTCTGCTAAACGTTCACGGAAAACCAGCAAACATCACAAAAGTCAGGGGGATGTTAGTCTATCTGCATAGAAGCTGGAGTGAAACATTATTATAATAAGATTCGTGACACTGGATGAGTGCGTTGGTGATGAGAGTGGTATTTGATCGTTGTAACGGAGCCTCTGGCGCTCCAGATGTTGCTGTTATGCTGCAGATGTGTGATAATGAAGATCGTTAAGGTGGAGAGACTTACCTCTCCGTTCAGGAAGCAGTAGAGGACGGCCACCACGAAGCCCTGCAGACACACGGACACCCTCGTGAGAACAAGACCCCAAGTGGCCTGTATTTGATACAGCGCCTTCTAGAGTACTAGAGCCCCCCAAGGCTCTTTACAAACAGTCATTCACACACAACCTGGTGATGATGAGCTACACTGTAACCACAGCTGCCTTGGGACACACTGGAAGAAGCGAGGCTACCGAGCGCACCACCGGTCCCTCCGACCACCACCGGCATGCAAGGAGGGTTAAGTGTCTTGCCCAAGGACACAACGGCAGCATTATCTGTGAGGAGCTGGTTTCGATTCTACAACCCTCCGATTACTGAACAACCCACTCTGCCTCCTGAGCTCCTGTTGCCCCAGAGACTAGATGAACAGATGTGTAGTACCTGCGGTACCCAAAGACAAAGCTGCACTGGTCCTTCAAGGATCTGATTTAGAAGACAGACTAATCCGTGAAACGTTCCTCGTAGCACAAAATGTTCCCTAAAGCTGAGAGGCCTAATTTAAGGTAAACTGAAAGAAATCAATTATTTATTTTATGAACTAATATTGTTTTGTTGTAAACATGTAGAAGAAACATCTTAAATTTTCCATCTTTAGCCCTTTGGTTCATTTTTTGACAAATGGTGCAGATCTGAGTCACCTTTCTCCTCCCGCGGGAGGTCATCTGCCCTCTGATGGAGGATCAGAGTACCAGCATTTTTAGTACTTATGGATCGTTCTATAACTGTTGTACTGTTGTAAGGGGTCGGGTAGGAGGGTTACCTGGAAGGATCCAAGACCCAGCTCAAAGACCAGACGTTCCCTTTTACTGACGTTCTCCGGAGAGAAGGCGAAGACGGTGTAGTGGATCCCAAACAGAGGGATGAGCAGCAGCGTGGAGCGGGCCAGCCTCCTGCAGAAGCACACCAGCATGGATGCACAGTCATAAGTATTAGTTAGCACTAAAGCAGGATAAGTTTTATACTATATGTGATAATAAAAACGTACAGGTAAATGCTGGACTCATTACCACCGATGTCTGGGGACTGAAGCTTCTGGACCAGGATGACGATGATACCGACGAAGAGCACAAAGTTGACCTGCAGACACAAACCTTCCAGGTTAGACTTGACTTTACAACATTAAGGGAAACTTCTAATACTTGAAATGCAAACAGAATTGATCAAAGTTGACATAACAGAATGATCCATTAAGTGTCTGTCAGCTTTGAGTTTGAGTTACCATGGTAACGTCGGATGTAAAACCTGAGATTCATTAACACGTTAGGCCCTAACAACTGGGGGAGTGTTGCAACTTTGTGCAGTGCAGGGCACTTCTGGAGGAACAGCTCTGCAGGCAGCCGCTCACTGTCATTCAGAGGCTTCTTATAAGCAGATGCATTCCATAAGGGGGGGCGGGGGCGGGGGGGCATGGCCACCCTAAGGAAAACACTCTCTCCCTCTCCTCTCATATTCATGTTCACACAAACTGCTAATTTGTCTAATTAATCAAAACATACATTTAAAAGTCGATAAACACATTTATCATTATTGTGGAGCTAAATCAGAATTTAAAAAAATGCTCACCAAGTCTACATCTCAGCAGCTTTAGTGGATGTTTTTGCTCAGATGACAAATGAGAGACTTTTCTAAGATTCTGAAACATATTTGAAACAACTAAAATGACGGTTGGAGAATGTCGGAGTGAGGTCTTCTTATGAAATGTTTGTTTTTCAAATTTGAGCTAAATGTGTTGGATGCATTTAGAACATAATGGACCATATAAGTCTGACTCACAGGGACTGATTAAGTGTGTCCCCCTTAATGTGCACTGGCCCCACCTGGCCACCCCTCTGAAAATCTGGGAGCGCCACTGCTTAAAAGGCTTAAATACTTTTTAGTGTAAGATGGTAGGAAACTTACAGCTTGGTTATAAGTTGCATTTAGTGTATGTGGTTAACCGTGTAAATATGGGGAAATGAAATTATCAAATGAATAAACAGTGTTTTATCCTGTTTAACCCTAACACCCCCCCAATTGGGGGCCTCTACAGTTTCATGTCCGAAACATCTACAACTGTCCACATTCTCCAAACAACTAAAACCACAGTCAAACCGCCCACATGGGAAACAAGGCTGTTTTAAATGGTAATAACTGAAGATACAATGATGTTTGAACTTTATTTTAGAAGAGCATCTGACCTTCTCTGGTGTCTGCTGGAAAAAAAAACCTTGAACAAATTTAGTTGAGGACCCCTGGAATAAATAAAACAATTGACTACATTTCCTAAATGGAATTTGAACTGACAAGCAACGGTGGCACAGGAGTTAAGTGCTCGCCCCGTAATCGAAAGGTTGCAGGTTCAAGCCCCGACAAAGGCGTTGTGTCCTTGGGCAAGACACTTAACCCACCTTGCCTGCTGGTGGTGGTCGGAGGGACCGGTGGCGCCAGTGCTCGGCAGCCTCGCCTCTGTCAGTGTAGCTGTGGCTACATTGTAGCTCATCACCATCAGTGTGTGAATGGGTGTGTGAATGGGTGAATGACTGATTGTGTTGTAAAGCGCCTTGGGGGGTGCCAGGACTCTAGAAGGCGCTATATCAAATACAGGCCATTTACCATTTTACAACCTCCATCCTGTCAGCACGTTCACACAGGGCAGCTCTTCTAAAATAAAGTTCAGGTATTATTTTATCTTAATGTATCAAAAAACCAAAAATTGCTTTGTTTCCTGTTTTGATCGTAGCTGTAGCCGTGCTCGGGGAATGCAAACCATCACTGACACTTGGGACATGAAACTCCAAAGGCCCCCGACTGGGAGGCGCCAGGGCCCAAAGAAATGAGGCCTAGGGCAGAGGTCGGTAACCTTTCCCCATCAAAGAGCCATTATTACCCATTTCCCACAGTAAAGAAAACACTGGGAGCCGCAGCGTTGTGGGCGGGGCCTACCCTCTGACAGCAGAGAGCTGCTTTAACCTATCACAACAGGTGACAGCAGCCAATACCAGTCGCTCTTGTACCTCAGAGTTATCTTTCAACAGAAGATAATCAATAAAACAGTTTGTATAAAACTGATCCAAGAGTTGTAGCCCGTCTGTGCTACAACATTTCCATTTTTTCACCCTGCTGGTGGTTTTAATAGTTGAGCAGGTGACGCTTTTTGAGGCATCACACATAACTGTTCAGAATACAAATCCAGGCTCTGTCTCGTTGGACGGTTGTAATTCAACTTTGTACTGAAATAAACTTTGCATTAAACACCGTTGAAAAGGTAAGAAAAGGTAATTAGTTTTTTTTCTCGTTTACACTGGCGGAGGTAACGGCGCAGTGTGCATCAGGTTTAATGTTTCTGTTTGCAACAATCTTCACAAGAAGGTAAAACGGTTAAATGACGGGGTTCGCACTGACCCGACGTTTCCCGTATTTATTTTGACGGAGAAATCTCAAGCCTGCAGATGCGCTGACATTTTAACGCACATCGATCAGGAAAAGATTCCCATCAGAACATCTGAGATGGACACTGAGCTCAGCGCAGCTCGCCGTCAGCGTGTGCGTAAGGTGGACAGCGAGCTGAAGATAGATCGGGGGCTTGGAGCGCGTCGCAGAACCAGAACCATGCAGGAAGATTGTGTGTGTTCTAAACCCGGTCTCTCAGAGACTTGTCACTTAAGAAATGTTCCCTGATTATGAATCTTTGGCTGAATAGTGCTTGTTCCTGTCTCCAACACTGCGACGCATCCCTGAGCCTGTCCGAGGAACAGTCCAGAATCTCATATCCAGCTCAGAAAGCTCCTATAGAGACATTTGATTACGCACAAGCAGGTGACCCGTTCACGTTTACGCAGACAATCTTTAAATTTAGAATTGGCTACAGATGAAAATATGAATAAAATACATTGTAATTAAATATTCCTTAATTAGTTTACAAGCAGAGAGCCGCATCAGATGGATGAAAGAGCTGCATGCGGCTCCAGAGCCGCGGGTTGCCGACCCCTGGCCCTGGGCCTAAAGGGATAAGAAGGAAACACCAGCAGAGTACTAGAGAGTGTTTGGCCCAGCTGACATACCATAATGGAAGCCAGAACCGGTCCCTTTATGACCCACCAGATGGCAGCGTTGTCGTTCATGTCCCAACACCTGAAGGAGACGAGAGACATCATGAGCACAACAACCTGACCTCTAAACTCTGCATCACTTCTTCACCCACCCGATATCATCGAACTGCATCCTCAGAACGGCCCAGATGGTCACACACACCGTCGGCGTTCCTGTCAGAGCACACACACACACACACACACACACACACACACACACACACACACACACACACACACACACACACACACACACACAGTTCTATTAAGGTGCTGAAGTAGGCTCCTTTGTGAAGGAGTTAGGACATAATATATAATATTATTCAAAAATTACCAAAAATAGCCGGGAGAAATGAGACAGTATTCAATTTTTGTGATTTGTCCCACCATACGCCGTTCAAACT
>SSNQ01034597.1:28767-43429 GCA_006942095.1 Nothobranchius kuhntae | reverse complement strand
ACATTATTTAATTAATTAGCTGCACGTTCTCCTGTCCTCTGTCCTCCGGGCCCCACACACACACACACACACACACACACACACACACACACACACACACACACACACACACACAGGACTGTCTCAGCTGTTATTTTTGTTAAGGAGTGTGCACGTACAGCATGCGCGCCTCATGCACGAGCCTAGTATTGAAGCTGCCGTTACGCTTTTGGCCTGAGGGGGCAATCGCGAGCATAAAAATTCAAAAGTCCAAAAAGTCCCTTTAAAACAGAAAAATGTCCAAATCAAAGTAGAAGATGGGATAAAAACAGCTGTTGATTAGTTTTTGGTCAAAAGTCTAGTCTTCTCCTCATCCATCATTTATAATCGTGGACGACGGTGGTACAGGAGTTAAGTGCTCGCCCCGTAATCGGAAGGTTGCAGGTTTGAGCCCCGCTCAGTCTGTCGCTGTCGTTGTGTCCTTGGGCAAGACACTTAACCCACGTTGCCTGCTGGTGGTGGTCGGAGGGACCGGTGGTGCCAGTGCTCGGCAGCCTCGCCTCTGTCAGTGCGCCCCAGGGCAGCTGTGGCTACATTGTAGCTCATCCCCACCAGTGTGTGAATGGATGAATGACTGATTGTGTTGTAAAGCGCCTTGAGGGGTTCCAGGACTCTAGAAGGCGCTATATCAGATACAGGCCATTTACCATAATCTGATCAGCTAAACATTTTAACACCAGATCAACCTTCAGCTCTATGTAAAAATAACTAAAAGTTTAATTTTGTTTTGTTGAATTTATTCATTTAAATCAATACAAAGTAGTAAAGTCTCTGTAATGATGTCAGACAACAGGTCAGAGTTAACCACAGCTTGTAGTGCTAGCTGCTGCTCATTAGAACTAACATCCTAAAGATGTTCGGGTTACTATCCCCTGTGCTACTTTCATTTTAATTAACGCCTTGTCAAAACTGTTACGAGTGGTGAGCGTGGAGTGTTGAGATTAAAAGTTAAAGCAACGCGGGGTCAGACAAACCCACCAAACTCGGAGCTGGGTTCCTCTGAGGCCATCATCTCCAAGCATTTCTCCTGTTCCCTCTTGATCACGCAGTTAGACGGGACCTGCTGCTTCGAACCCTGGAAACACAAACCAGAGGGAATGTTTATAAATGGACCTCATTAGCTTCGCTCCTCACTGAGAAAGAGACGGATGCTCTGGGAACTGTTTAAACACTAAACCAATTAAATAAATCACTGCATCTCTAAAAGCTAGCTAACCCTGAGGAGGAGCAAAAAAAAAAAAAGATTTCAGACGTGCTGAGAACCAACCCGATCCAGGAGGTGTTTAAAGCTGTGCTGATGATGTAGCTGCAACTCAGACGCAGAATCCAATAAAAATCAATCTGAGAAACAACTAGCGTAGTCCAGAGAGGTCAGCGTTAGGAGGTTTATGAACAGAAAATCTACCAGATCTTAGGAAATCCTGAAAACCGGTTACAGCAAAGTAGACAAAGCCATGAAATTATAAAGATGATCAGAAATACCATAAAACAAATAAAAGTTGATTCTAAATTCCAGTTAAAATGAGAAATAAAATATTTATGTAAAAGCAGCTTTAAATAAAAGGGTCTTTAGCTGTTTTTTTAACTGTCCAGACTGTCAATGCTACGTAAGGATAAGGGAAGATCATTCCAAAGTAGGGGTGCAACAGTCTGGAAGGAGCGATCAGCTCGATTTTATATCTGCTCTTTGGACCTTCTAGAAGGTTCTGGTGTGTGGACCTGAGGGCTCGGGTTGGAGCATAAGGCGTTAACAGTTCAGTAATATAGGGAGCAGCTTGACCATGTAGAGCATTGAAAGTTATAATCAGGATTGGGTTAACGGGTAACCAGTGCAGAGACATCAGATTAGGAGAGGCGCGTGCTCTTCTGTTTGCTCCACTCAGGCGCCTCGCTGCAGAGCTCTGGACCAACTGAAGGCGGTCAAGGGCTTTTTTGTTAAAACATGTGAAGAGTGTGTTACAGTAATCTAGACGGGAGGAGATCAAGGGATAAAGAACCATTTCAAGTTCATGTTTTGACACCAACCTTCGCAGTTTGGAGATATTTCTTAAAGAGCAAGCCACCCCCTACCAGAGTCTAACTCCACTCCCACTTCCTGTTTGAAAAATGCAACAAATGCTGTTGCCAGGCAGACCGAAAAGGCAGAGCTGCTAACAAATACACACACACACACAGGCTCACAACAGCATTGTGAAATCATAATGTACCAGTTTACATCATAGCATACCTCTTAGCCAATAGTGGTGGTAGATTTAAATTCAAATACAGTGCAGAGTTTTTACCTGACAACGGCACAACACTGCCAGTTTTAGGCAGAATATTTAAATTTTAACTAAGATGCACTGAAGTGCCAAATTATTGACTACATGTGTCTGCAGCACGATTAGACACTTGTTTATTTAGTTTATCAGCACATATAGTTTATTTGGGGTGACTTGCTCTTTAAGGGATAAAAACAGTTTTGGACCAATGTTTTTGAGTGGCCTTCAAAATACATTGGTTGGTCAAAAACATCAAATTCTTCAAGTTTGATTTGACGGCAGAAGATAAATGACCAAGTTGTTGACTAACCAGGGGAACCATGTTTTCATTCAATCTTTTTAGAGTTTTATTGAAGGAAGTTATCTTCTAGCCAGCTGGTGATAGCGGATAGACACTCTAGTTATTCAGTTTATAGAACTCAGAATCCTTAAAGGAGCAGTACAGCTGAATATCATCTGCATATAGGTGATCCAAGACATTATGAAAACAATCAAGTATCTGTCCAAGAGGGTGTATGTACAGTAGAAACAACAGTGGACCCAAAACAAAGCCTTGGGGTACCCCACTGAACAGATGGGTAGAATCTGACATGATTTGGTTTCTACAGACACTGTAACTTCTGTTAGAAAGGTACGATCTAAACCAGTCTAGACCAGTTCCAGAGATCCCCACCGAGTCACCAAGTCTGTTAAATAAGGTGCTGTGATCAACAGAGTCAAAAGCTGCAGAAGGATCTAACAACACTAACACTGTGAACTCCCCGTTGTCTGCAGCCATCATGATGTCACTGGCAACTTTAAGCAAAGCTGTTTCTGCTGAACGCTTTTTACCAAAACCAGACTGGAATTTATCTATACTGTTGTGTAGTTCCAGAAAAGTAATCAGCTGATTTGCCACAACCTTTTCTAATATTTTAGAGATAAAGGGTCATTTAGAAACGGGTCTGTAATTTTTAGGCTGAGATGAGTCCAAACTTGGTTTTTTAAGGATGGGTTCAACAACTGCATGTTTGAAAACAGATTTTACAGAGCCACATTGTAGGGATAAATTAACCCTCTGATGCATGAATTATGAGATCTTCTACCATGATTTTTTAAACAATTTTTTTCATTCATATTTAGGTGTGAATTAAACAAATTTCGACAAATATTTTTTGTGACATTTTGTTAATTTACAAATACTTTATTACATGTCCACCTCAGTGGACAGCGTGCATTCTGAACATGAAATATGTTGGCTTGCCTTACTGAAGTCCAAATGGAGGGGCTCACATGCAATAAAGTCTTCAACAGCTGTGCTTAATAGCAAAAATAAATAAATAACAATTTTGAGTACCTGTCCACTGTAGTGACCATTATGCACCAAAGGGTTAATAAAACGGTGTGTGTAGACATCTGTGTCTAGTTACTACTAATATGTGTGTGTGGCTGGTTTGTACCCAGGTGTGGTTTGGGAATACTTCTGGGATACTACAGGGGCAGCGGTAGCTCATGAGGTAGAGCGGGTTGTACAGTAATTGGAAGGTTGCAGGTTCAGTCCTGGCTCCTGGCAAAGAATTCTGCTGTTGTGTCCTTGGGCAACACACTTAACCCACCTTGCCTGCTGGTGGTGTTCAGAGGGATCGGCGGCGCCAGTGCTCGGCAGCCTCGTCTCTGTCAGTGCGTCCCAGGGCAGCTGTGGCTACATCGTAACTCATCACCATCAGTGTGTGAATGTGTGTGTGAATGGATGAATGACACACTGTAGTGTAAAGTGCTTTGGAGTCCCCTGACTCTGAAGGGCGCTATAGGGAGCCTAAGTCATGCCCATCTACTTCTGCACCACGGGTTCCCAGAAGAACGAAAAAGTGAACGCAAGTCAACGGGGCCAAAAACGCAATTTTCTAATTCCGCTTGTTATGTGCCACGGATTTCATATGATGTCCATGAATTTTAAAGACACATTTTCATACCAAAAATGTGCTTATTTTCGAATGGGGGAAATGCTATTTTAGGTTTTGTGTGAAAATAAGTCCAGGACTACAAATGCGCTTCACGAAAGTGACGTCATCGAACCGGACACGGAAACTGAGGGAAAAGGGCTGTAAGTTCAGTCAACTTCCCACCACAGGAGGAAAGAACCGCCATAAACCTACGCTACGTGGGAGGAGATTATGTGGTGATGTCACATATGCAACGTGCTGATTTCTGATTTGTAGTCATGCTAATTACGAACTTTTACAAGCTGATAAATCTCAAAATATGTGACTGGTGTGGTCGAAACACCCATCATTAGTTTTCATTTAAATTGCAGTGCAACATGTGTGATCCAGGGCGTAAGGTAAAGCAGATTAGAAAATAGCGCTTTTAGCCCCGTTGACTTGCGTTGATTTTTTCGTTCTTCCGGGGACCCGTGAGCCGACCGGGAGGGGAGGAGACCTATACAAGTGCGGGCCATTTATCAGTATTTGAGTGCTGTTAGCTCATTATAGTTTCTTGGTGCCTTTTCCATCTACTTGATCCTCACTTGAGTGTTTTTGCATTTTTACTGTTTTTACAAAAACCATGCCAGTTACCCACAATGCATTGCCCCATGATCATGAAGAGTATGGCACTACATGGGGGTCAAAATTAAGACTACTGCCCAGCAGCAGGAGGCTATATAAATTCTGAAGCAAACTACCGACCTGATTAATGATAAGCTGGCGCCGGTAACTGAGAGGCTAGCGCTGCTTACTGAGAAATAGCATCTTTACCGGCGTTACTACAGATACGCTAGGGACTAGCAGCCCTCGGCTGGTCATTGACTGGTTCACACACTCCCTCTGCTGTCTATTAGCATGGATAGGCTAGCGTTAGCCTGGACGGGCTGGTGTTAGCATTGGAGAGGCTAGCCATTAGCGTGCCTAGGCTGGCCACTAGCTGGATTTCCTATCCCCTCGATGGACCTTTAGCATGGATAGGCTGACGTTAGCTTCGGAGAGGCTAGCCATTAGCATGTCTCAGAGAGGCACTTACTCTATTAGATGTGTTTTTTTTGTACATATTATATAGTTTTAATAAAGATAACATCACAATTTAAATAATTATTAACATGTAATTCAATACAAAGGATTTAAAATCCAAAGATGAAAAGCACAAACTAGTTAGCTCTGGCTTTTTCTCTGATATGTGCAAGAAAACCAAACTATATAAAAAGAAAACACCATCAACCTGTAATTGAGAGCAACATGGAGTTAACGCAGCACTTAATCGATGCTAACAGGCTGTCGGCTTTACAATATGCTTAAAGTTAATCTGTATAACAACGCGTTCTGTCAAAGGAACAACTGTGATTGCAGGTTGCATAGTATGTCATCCATTTAATAAAAGTAAAAAAAAACCCCGCATCTAGTAGAGTGACTCTTTGAGACATGCTAATGGCTAGCCTCTCCAATGCTAACGCCAGCCTATCCATGCTTAAGGTCCATCGAGGGGGTAGGAAATCCAGCTGCCTAGGCACGCTAATGGCTAGCCTCTCCGATGCTAACGCCAGCCTATCCATGCTAATGGTCCGTTGAGGAGGTAGGAAATTCAGCTAGTGGCCAGCCTAGGCATGCTAATGGCTAGCCTCTCCAATGCTAACACCAGCCCGTCCAGGCTAACGCTAGCCTATCCAGGCTAATAGACAGCAGAGGGAGTGTGTGAACCAGTCAATGACCAGCCGAGGGCTGCTAGTCCCTAGCGTATCTAGTAGTAACGCCGGTAAAGGTGCTATTTCTCAGTAAGCAGCACCAGCCTCTCAGTTGCCGGCGCCAGCTTATCATTAATCAGGTCGGTAGTTTGCTTCAGAATTTATATAGCCTCCTGCTGCTGGGCTGTAGTCTTAATTTTGGCCCCCATACCGCGCCATAGTAGAGTGATTGCCTGCCAGTCGACCCGAGTTGGCGGTAAATGGTGATGGCTCATGTTTGACGTTCCCTTTATGATTTCCTCTGTGGAGAGGTGAGGAGGAAGTTTTCCTGCCTCAAACAATTAAAATACTGGAATGTTGTTAAACAAACGATGAATTAATGATGAGGAAGGCTCCTTATTCATTGTTCCTGCCACACGTTGGTCGATGAATTATTGATGCAGCCATTCTACCCTTAAGAGTGAAAATCAATCCCGTGTTGGGCTTATTCAGAGGAAGCTTAGCCTCCACCTGTTGAGGAGTCTGTTGGGTTATTAATATGTCTGATGATTCAGCCTGGCAGCTGATTGGCTGTGCAACTAAATGTTTCACACTAAGGTGAAAGTACATTAAACAATGAGCGCTAACTCACCGCAGGCAGGAGGAAGAGGAGGGTCAGCAGGCTGAATTTAACAGCAGACATGTTGTTCTTCTGTAATTTCTTCTCTGAAGAACTGGCTCACCTCTGAAAACACAAGCAGAGACCATCTTTATTACATCTAGTTTGCTCATTTATGTACAGCACACCTGTGAAAGGGTCAGGGTGAGCTCCTGCTGCATCAAGTGTCTGAACAGATGATCCAAGCGAGGAAAATAAACATTAAAATCAGCTTCAGACTCAATCTGGAACCTTTTACATGACAAAACTGAACCGTTATTATGATGTACCTTGTTGCATCACGTGTTTAACTTTGTATTTGGAAGCAGCGTGTCTAAAACGAGCCCGTGTGCATGCAGCGTGAAGCTCAGGCCAGCAGGTTTGGATGACCAGAGCCAAGTAGCAGGACTGGGCGCTCGGGCCTCGCCCCACTGGGACAACTTGGCAGCTTGCTACTCCATCAGAACCCTGCCAGCTAGCAAGCGTTGCCATGGGCAACAGCTGAGGGAGAGAGCTGCTGAGCGTGGCTCTGAAGTGACCGCGTGGACCTGGGAGCTCCTCCTGCTCCGTCTTCCGCTCCACGGAAAACAGACTCACTTGGATTTGATCTCCTTTGTTTTCAATAATAAAAATAATGTGTTTGAATCATTTAAAAACCTCTAAAGTAAAGTTTAAATTTATAGGAAACAACAGAAAATCTTAACTACTGCTGAAGGTTTTTCATAATAAAAGCATCTCAGTGTGAAATAAATCTGATGTGTGTACATTATCAGAAGCACAAACAGACAGAACATCCAATAGCACTGATTCAGTAAACTCAGGTTTAAAGCTTATCTTTCGGATTTGAATCGGACAATGGCCTATTTTGGAGAATAAACAGGGTCTAATGCTGATAAATTCACTTTTATTTACATAATGTAAACAATCTTCCTTCTGTTTTATCAGGCTTTAAAACTAACAGGCACAAAACTCCTCTCATGAAAGATAGAAACACACGAGGAACAAACTTTGTTCTGTAGAGATCAGACACAAATCTGCGTATTTCACACTGACCCTGTCTTCGATGACCAGCCTTGCATCACGAACAGGAAGTGCGAACAAGGGGCTTAACGCGCTGACTCACTATGTAAACTTCTCTCCGTCGGTGCAAATTACACTTTAATGTGCAACTGAACTACTCGTAAATTGCGGCATTTGTGCAATTTTTGTTTTTGCAATTTAGTTTATTTTCTTATGTCTGTTTTTGTTTGTGAGTTTCCCTCATTTCCAGTCCTGATTTGGCTCCACCGACTCCCAAAGGTGACTCACATCTCTCCACCGTGAGAGTAGATGTGATCCAGATGCCTGATGGAAATCTGCTGCGTGAATTTTGCTCAACGTTCTAAATGTTCACACGTGTGTGTGTGTGTGTGTGTGTGTGTGTGTGTGTGTCGTGTGTTAAGAGAGGTGGTGTGTGTGTGTGTGTGTGTGTGTGTGTGTGTGTGTGTGTGTGTGTGTGTGTGTGTGTGTGTGTGTGTGTGTGAGCTCAGCAGCTGCTCACGACCGTCCTCCCTGAGCTGTAATCAGGGCTTTAATGAGTCTCAGTAGCTTTCATGTTCAGCACCGTCAGCCTGAGTGTAACATTTGATGCTTCAGTTGAAAAGTTCTTAATTACCCCCCCATGGCCCAGCCGGAGTACTCGTTTATTTAGACTTGTTATGTTTACGTTACTTGTACGTTTATGTTTGTTCTGGAAACTTTTAGGTTGCTGTAAGTAAGAGAAAACTCACCTGTTCAGGCTCTGGTGTTACCTTCACCACCCTCTCCTTATTCCGCCTTCCCCAGGATCCACTGATTTCCCTCTTTCCTATTCACTCTCTCTCTCTCTTTCTTTGCATTTTTTTTATCTCAGGTGTCTATTTTTGCTCATTTTAAACATATTTTGAATCATTTTCTAAATTTTTTTTTATATTTCGAATTTTTTGTTTTTGTGAAGCGCCTTGTGATTTTTATCTTGAGAGGCGCTATAGAGAATATCGTTTTCTTTCTTTCTGTTCCTGGTGTCTCTCAGAGGAGTTTTAGGCGTGTCCTCCCAGCAGTAGTCCCCCAGGTTGACCCAGGACCTGCTGGAAAGATTGTATCTCCAGAGTGACCTGGGAACGCCTCGGGGTCCTACAGGGGAGATGTTTTTGGGGCCTCCCTACTAGAGCTGCTGCTGATCTGGCCTCTGACTGTCTTCTACCTCTGATTTTCCACTTGTAGTTCCAGGACAGGTCTCTGAGGGATCCGCTCCAGGCCCCGACCACCAATCTGTGGTCTGATGGGACCCAACACAAGCACAAAATCAAGTGACTATTGGTGCTCATTAATTTATATGGAATTTGCAGCAGGCGATGTGGTCAGTGGCTGGCTGCAGAATCAGGTGTCTGGTTTCTCTGGGTGGTTTCCTTGTGGTGGGCCACATTCATGCCGTCAGTTTTCAGATGTGCGAACCACATATCACCACTAGGGGACACCAAATTATCATTCTTATGATAGAATCCACTTTTTCTACCTCAACACCTAACAACGCTAAACATATGGACATGGACCTGAACACAGACGTGGACATGGACCTGAACGCAGGTGTGAACATGTACATGGACCTGAACACAGACGAGGACATGGACCTGAACACAGATGTGAACATGGACCTTAACACAGACATGGACATGGACCTGAACACAGATGTGGACATAGATCCGTCCACAGACCTTAACATGGACCTGAACACAGATGTTGACATGGACCTGAACACAGATGTGAACATGGACCTGAACAAAGATGTGGACATGGACCTGAACACAGAAGTGGACATGGACCTGAACACAGATGTGGACATGGACCTCAACACAGACGTGGACATGGACCTCAACACAGAAGTGGACATGGACCTGAAAACAGACATAGACATTGACCTGAACACAGATGTGGACATGGACCTCAACACAGAAGTGGACATGGACCTGAAAACAGACATGGACATGGACCTGAACACAGAAGTGAACATGGACCTGAACAAAGATGTGGACATGGACCTGAACACAGATGTGGACATGGACCTCAACACAGAAGTGGACATGGACCTGAAAACAGACATGGACATTGACCTGAACACAGATGTGGACATGAGCCAGAACATAGATGTGGAAATGGACCTGAACACAGATATGGACATGGACCTGAACACAGATGTGGACATGAACCAGAACATAGATGTGGACATGGACCTGAACACAGATATGGACATGGACCTGAACACAGACATGGACCTGAACACAGATGTGAACATGTACATGGACCTGAACACAGACGTGGATAAGTACCTGAACACAGACAAGAACATGGACCTGAAGACTGACGTGAAAATGAACATGGACCTGAACACAGATTTGGACATGGACCTGAACACAGACGTGGACATGGACCTGAACACAGAAGTGGACATGGACCTGAACAAAGATGTGGACATAGATCTGACTACAGAACTTAACATGGACCTGAACACAGAAGTGGACATGGACCTGAACACAGACGTGGACATGGACCTGAACACAAACGTGGACATGGACTTGAACACAGATGTGGGCATGGACCTGAACACAGACGTGGACATGGACTTGAACACAGAAGTGGACATGGACCTGAACACAGACATGGACATGGACCTGAACACAAACGTGGACATGGACTTGAACACAGATGTGGGCATGGACCTGAACACAGACGTGAACATGGACCTGAACACAGATGTGAACATGGACCTGAACACAGACGTGGACATGGACCTGAACACAAACGTGGACATGGACTTGAACACAGATGTGGGCATGGACCTGAACACAGACGTGGACATGGACCTGAACACAGACGTGGACATGGACCTGAACACAGATGTGGACATGGACCTGAACACAGACGTGGACATGGACTTGAACACAGACGTGGACATGGACCTGAACACTGAAGTGGACATGGACTTGAACACAGATGTGGACATGGATCTATTGGCCAACTCATGGTCCTTTTGATGAGAAGGAGCAGCCCGTAAATCCCTGTCTCCCTCCATCATTGTGGGAGACGTGGGGGAAGCTAACTCCGCTCTGCTTTTCCTGTTCTGATGGATTCTTCCTGACATTACTTTGGGATAAATCAGCAGCTGCAGGAGTTGTAGCTGGACTGATCTGATCTGTTTCAGTCATAAAACTCCGAGAGTGACTTTTTAAAACAGTTTGAGACAATCTCTGGAAACATGTTCAGTCGTCTGACTACAGTCATTCCCATGCTGGTAGGGATCTTTGACCTCACCTTTCCATGTTACATTATCCCAAAGGGCTTCAGGTGCAACTGGGAGCGATGCCTGTTGTAAAAGTCACAAGGAAAATCCCAAGTAGGGAACTAAAATGGACATAGAACAGTTTTCCTAAAGCATTGTCCTGTATGGAGTAATGTAAACAAATCCCATCAGGTGTTGCATTGCCGAGGGAAGTGATTGGATCCTGACATCCGTGACATCAGATCCCATTTGTGTTCGAAGTTTGACTAAATCTTCATCTCAGGCAAAAACAGAAGCAACAAATCTGGACCTGAAGCTGCCAAAGCAGCTGCTGCCTGAACGTTCACTTTTTATAAGTTTTATTGGAAATTGGTGAGTTTTAAAAAAAATTCCAAGATGAGATCAAATGTCCTCAGTTTGATGCACAAGCTGTAAAAGAAGGAAAGCCCAGATCAACAGAAAGGTTAATGCTGCTTCCGCTCGTTAATCACCATGGAAACCATGCTGACTCTGGAAAAGCAAATATATGAAAAGATCATTTTAAATGGGAAAAGTCCAACTTTGTGCAACGTGTTTGACCTTTAACCCAACCAGGTAACCCTGAACTCTAGGGGGACGGGGTTTTTTTTCACCTGTTTCACCTGAACGGTGGGAAAGGTTAGCTGTTTTTAACAAATTTACAAAAATAGAGATTCTGACTCAGAGCACAAAGGAAGCTGCCAACCCTTTCAAGCTGAGGGGGTTTGTATGTTTTTGTTTTGACTAAATCAAGAAACACGACAACCAACAGCCTTAATTAATGAATCTTCCTAATTTGTCCCTTTAACCAGAGGAATGTTGAGTTTCTGCTCCAGTGATGTGACAAAAATAATTCTGTTCCCATGAGGACTAAGGCTGAGGCATTATTAGGATTTGGGGGGATTTGTGCGAGACTCTTTCTCATTGGGTCCATATTTATAAAAACGAGAGGAAGAATGTTCGATCTCTGATTTAGGAAAGGCGTTGCAGGAAAACTCTACAGCCTCTTTGTTCGTCTTTGAATTTGGAACAACTGAAACCTTCAAAGGAAACAGACGCAGGAAAGGCTCGTGGGAAAAAATTTGGACGTGTTTCAAGACAAATTGAAAGAGCTAACGTGATCATCTGATGCATATCTTGCAGCTTTTTGCATCAGCATTTCCTTGACGAGACCCTTGGATGTTGCTGGGTCTGTAAGGATGCTGTAACGAGGCTGATGTCCTCCTCCTCCTTCACTCCCTCCTCTGCTGCTCAGGTCAGCTAACACAAGGCAAGCTGGGTCGTGTAAATGCCAGCCTCTCAGACACATGAGAGACACAAAACCTGGTTTCTATCCACAGCTGGGCTTTATTCTCCAAAGGCTTTCCCGGCATCCCGGTGGGTCGGTGTGTTTGTCGGCTGCAAGTCCAGCAAATATAAACAGGATTCTGTGGTTTCGCTGAACCAAACAGTAAATTTAAATAGAGAGAGCTGCAAACACGGTGGATAGCTGCACGTCAGCAGGATGGGTCCATTCAAAAGGAGCTGGAGGTTTATTTATTTACTGAAGAGTTACTTTTATCACCTGTTTGGCCTTGAATGAGGACGCAGGGCAGATGTGAAACTCAATCATCGCTCTCTATGAATGAGGCTTCAGCTGAACACTCAGAAATGTCAACAAATCTCCCAGCCTTCTCTCTGAAACCTGTCTAAATCATCCCTGGTGCGGATGCAGGCTATCCTACAGGAAAACACCCGCATATTTATGCTTTTACCAGCTGTCCATGATGCTGACCAGAACCGAGGAGCGGAGGTTGTGGGAGGAAGGCTTGTCAGGCATCTGTGAATTCCCACAAAAGACAAGAAGACAGCAGGATGCATCACAAGGTCACGCTCAGCAGCCTGGAGTTTCAGAGAATTCCTGCAGAAAGCTGCATCTTCCTGCAGGCCGATGACACACATGCAACCGGGACCATTTCATGCAGCAAAGCATCTATTTATGTTGCTCAGAAATGAACCTTGTGCCAACAACAGTTTTAATACTCTAATATTCAGATTTCTCTCCTTTTCCACATAACTCTCTAAAGATGAATCAGACCTCCTCGCGAGCCTCTGCGGGATACAGACCCTCCTTCCCATCCTGCGCTCCTGAGCAACAAGGTTTAATTTAAGATGCTGCTGCTGTTCCTTATTTCTGCCGTTTCCTACCATTTTATCCGCGTGCACTGGCTGGAACTCCTGCGCGCTGCAGACGACCCGACCCGATCCGGGTGGAGGACAGAAAGATCCCTCGGTGCCTCCAGCGGACGCAACTTCCAGCCCAGGCGGACGGAGAGGGGCTCGTTGTGGGGGAGCCGCGGCTCAGAGTTCCCTCTGCAGCGGCTGGAAGCAGCTCCTTGTGTGAACGCGAGAGGATGGCTGAGCGCGTCGCCCTCCACGCCAGAATGCGCTGCGCATTTCAACTACCTCCTCCCTCCGCACACGCGCGCGCGCACAGCGGCTCTAATTCAATCCCGCGTGATGAATGTGAAGCACGAGCGTTGGGTAATCCAGGATGGGGAGAAACTGGATGTGTTGCGTGTGCGCGTGCACGCGCGTGGCCCGGGGGTCATAAAAGGCTCATCAGACTCGAACAGAAGCGATCAGGATCCTGACCAGACACCCTGAGCGGTTTACTGAGCCCTGCAGGCGGAAACAGGAAGTGTTGATGAGCTAAAGACGCTCCAACAACCAGTGGCGTTTCCAGATCTTTTAAAATGGGGTGGCCCAGGTGAGGCACTACTTTGTGCATGGGTGGCACCAATGGTTATGCATAATTTTTTTTTGTTTGTTTGTTTTACCCCAAGCCTTTGGTGGACAATGAAACGGCGATTCAAAGGGAATTCAGTGTGGTGACACCTGGGGTGGTTAATCAGATTCCAAGGGTGGCATTTGCTAGCCCTGGCCACTTCCTGGACACGCCCCTGCCAACAACAACAAACAACAGCAAACAGCTGTGGCGACAGCGTTTAGAACAATAAACCTTAAAATCAGGTTTCAAACCACAGTTCATAAAACCAGAGTTCAGCAGGAAAATGTCGACTGAGCGAGTTGATCCACAAGTAGAGACAAAAATAACACCTTAAGCATGTTTTACTACCACCTCATCCACCCCCTTGTTGCACTCAGGTGAACCACTGAACGGACTGAAGTCAACTAGATTCAAGATGGCTGCCAGACCCGTCGTCGTCGTCTTCCTCCGCTTATCCGGGTCCGGGTCGCGGGGGCAGCATCCCAATTAGGGAGCTCCAGACCGTCCTCTCCCCGGCCACCTCCACCAGCTCCTCCGGTACGACCCCAAGGCGTTCCCGGACCAGATTGGAGACATAACCTCTCCAACGTGTCCTGGGTCGACCCGGGGGCCTCCTGCCGGCAGGACATGCCCGAAACACCTCCCCAGGGAGGCGTCCAGGAGGCATCCTGACCAGATGCCCAAACCACCTCAACTGACTCCTTTGATCCGGAGGAGCAGCGGCTCTACTCCGAGTCCCTCCCGAATGTCCGAGCTCCTCACCCTATCTCTAAGGCTGAGCCCAGCCACCCAATGACTGCCAGACCCACCTGACATTAATCAGCACCAGAAAGGCCACAGCTCAGTCTGACCTCTGGTACTGGAGCAGCTGGGAACCTGGTTGAGCCGGTTCCTTGTGAGGGAAAAACTCACAGCTGGACTGAAGAGAAGCATCTTTACCCCATCAGCTGCAGGTCCATGATTCCGGAGGAAACAACAGAAATCAGGATTC
>SSNQ01034597.1:0-20226 GCA_006942095.1 Nothobranchius kuhntae | reverse complement strand
TTTTTCCCCCCCCCCCCCCCCCCCCCGCTCTTTAAGCTAAATCCTGATTCATACAGCCTCTTTTACAAGACAGACCATTGCGTCATTACAGAGCGATAAATCCGAATTTGTGGGTCTCGTAACTGTGGCAAGGTGTCATGATGGGTGGTAATTTCTTAACCCACATGAAGAATCACACACGGAGAAGGTAAGAGATAATACAACTCTTTATTGTATAAAAAAAATACAAAGGGGTAACTAAGGGCGCTGATCCGAACGGGACAGGAAACGAGGCGACTCCGACTCTAAAGGAAGAACAGCGGTGTGAGTGACTAGAAACTGAGAACCAGGAAATGGATAACAGTGAGAGGAACGAGCTTACTTTCTTTTTTACTCATGGACCCCCGAGTCAGTAAAACTCCCTGGAGCCGAACTACGCCTCACTTCCTGTCTGGCTCGTGTGAATTCTTTAACTTTATGAAAATCCTCGTGTCAGAAAAAATATCCATACACAAACAAACCTTGACTCGACTAAACTTTATTACATGCCACTGAACAATGTTCTAACATATTATAGCTGAAAACATGTTGTAGAGATGAAAAAACAAACAATAGACTTTATGGAACGCGATCGTCTAAAAACCTCCAACAATCACACGTTAGCTGTGGCGGCCATGTTTGAATGGGTTGACCCTAAAAGGTAATCAGGTGCAGAAGAACATCTATTGAAGGCTTTCATTCATTCCCACGGAGGTTCTATTTATAGTTTTCACAAAGCAAAAAGTTTGTTTTCCGTTTTCTTCCGCTTTTCCGGAGTCGGGTCGCAGGGCAGCAGCCTGAGTCAACAGGCCCAGACGTCCCTCTCCCCAGCCACTTGGGCCAGCTCCTCCGGGGGAATCCTAAGAAGTTCTCTTGCCAGGTGAGAGACATAGTCCGTCTCCGTTACCGAGAGCTCTGTCGTCCATTCATCCAGCAAACGGAACAAAGCAGAGCTAACTGAAGCAGCTGCATGATGCATCTGCACACCTGCTCATCATGCAGATGTGACACGGTCCCACCTGAGAGGAAAACATGGACGCACTGTTAGAGCAAAAGGACAGAAGCACGCAGAGACGAACCGACACGTTAGCAGCACAAACAACACGAGGACCGCCTCTGTTTGATCTGCAGGAGGCTGAGTGACGGATGAAGATGGGACCGGAGGCTGGATGCTGCAGAGTCAAATCTAAATCCTCAGAGGACTGGATTTGAAACTCTTCAGGGTGACACGGGCACAAATCCGTCTTCCACCATCAGAGTGACAGACGCGTCACTCAGTCACGCAGGCAGCCACACAAACTACAGATCTGAGAGGAAACGAGAAGCTGCAGAGAGCGTTCTGCCCCAGTTCAGCTGCGTCGGTTCACAAACCTCAGCAGAATCCTAACGCTTCAGGTGTTTTTTTTATTGTTTTCACGCTGACAGAAAGCATCCTCTCAGAATCAGGACGTGAAACGCATGAAGGGAAGCTACAGTAACTGAAAACAGACATATTCCGGTCACATTCCCAAAACGCTAAACCACTTTCAGATTTGGGCTGCTCTGATTGGACTTGACCTTTGGGATGACCTGTGGTGTCTGCAGGTCATTCCTGCTACCCATGGGTGCACAAACAAACCACATCCAGGAAGTTTTGGGAATATCTTCCCTGTTTTTGCGTTTGTTCACCAGTTTATCGGCCATGCGTTGATGCATTTTATTGTAAACCATGTAAATGTTTTATTTGATCACTGCTTTGGCTCCCTTTGCTTTTCATGCCATTATCATAGGCTACTTATACACACAAACACATTTGTTATGTACGGTGGCTCAGGGGCTAGGAGTTTGCCCTTAATGATGGGTTGTTGGTTCAAATCCAGGCTGAGACTAGAGGCTCTTTGTCTTCAGTTAAATCTGTGCAGAAGCAAATCTCAGTGTGTCTCCCTGAGCTGAAGCATCCCGTCCCATTAGGGTTCCTGGGATTGGTGAAGCGTCTGGGTGTCCCTGTTCACATCAGCTCCTGCCTTTATGAGAGAGTAATCACTGTTATTGTGCAGTCTCCCTTAAACTGTCACCCAGCCAGAGGAAATGGCTGTGAGTCTATTTTCAGGCTGCCTGCAGATGGCAGCTAGCAGTTTGGCCCGTCTGTTTCGACAACGACACACACGAGTCGTCCGAATGGCAGAAGAACACTGAACGTACGCTGAGGAGATGACGGTAACCAAACACACTGATGCTCAGGGTTACAGTTTCATGTCTTATCTGAAAGGTTTAGATCAACTTTTCGCAGGCTGGGCTCACACGCCGGTCCCTTTCTGCAGGTGCTCGCTCTCGCAGCAGAACACTGAGTGATGAGTTCATTTAGGAGCCAGAGGTCATTGAGGGGCGGACGTGGGCTGCAGGTTGTGTGAAATGTAGTTTCTGAGCTGCGACTGCTGGGTTTTCATTGTGTCCGTGAAAAATGCATGCTGTGATCTCATTATCCTGCTCTCCTCTTGGAACGCTACGTAAAATCAACCCAGGGCAGCGGCGAGGGGGTTGGGGGGGGCATCCCTTCAGATTCTTCTTCTCCTTTCATAACGAGCAAGAAGAGGCCCTGCAAGTGGGAGGATGGGTGTGCTTTAGCTCCAGTGGTGGCTTGGTTTGATGAACACATTAGCTGTGAGCTTCTCAAGCTTTGACAGAACGATGTGCAACCTCAGCCTGACTTTACCAGTCTGAGTGGTAAGAGCTTAAGTTCAGCCCGCTCTGCTTGCTTGTGCTTGCCCTGTTAAACCATTCAGGTCACGTTGTTTTTGTGGTTTCTGCTGCAGACGTTGGTGACGTTGGTGTTTCCAAACCTGACAATGAACAAAGGTCGAGAGATGAAAAACGCTCCAGCTGTTTGTTCTCCTGAGGTTTATTTTGTAAAAACTGGAGTAAACAGCTGTCAGAGCTTTTTTGCTTTCAGGTGTTTCTTTTATTCTTCATTGTGTCTTGCAGCGCTCAGCTGGCCCACTAACTGGAAACTGGGTCAAAGATCTGCAAAGCAACCACACTGATCAAGTAACCTGCAACAACAGATCACTTTGAAGTGGTCCAGGACTGAGAGCTGCAGCTGATAGAGCTCCGGACGTCACGTGACTCTCAGAGAGTAGACGCCATGTTGGCAGGCAACAAAGGTAAACAAATTGAATGGGATCGGTTTGGATTTTACTTCGTCGGAGTTTACTTCACACTTTAAAACCGAAGAAATCGTTTTATATAGTCAGAAATTAAATAGACTAAACATCTCCGACCCTTACCGTGCCCCTGGGATACTTTTTCAGTCCAGTGTTCCCTCTTAGTCGTAGTCCAGTGTTCCCTCTTAGCCCTCGTTCTCCAGTGTCCTCTATCCTCCGACTCCCAGCTCCTGGTTCCCCGTCGCCGGCCCCCCAGACCCCCGCAGTCCCGGCACCCCAGACTCTTCTGGCCCTCCTTCCTGGTCCCCCTCCTCCCGCCCTGCTCTGGTTTCCTGTGGGCGTACTGAATCCGCCCCTGGGGGGGTTCTGTCATGAATCCCATCCTTCACCCTCCTCTGCCTCCTCATTTCACCTTCATTCAGCTCACCTGGTCCCTTCACCAAGCTCCTGACAAGCCCTGTTTCCCTGGCAACCACAATCAACTCCATTCTTCTCACCTGTTCCTGTCATCAGCTTCATCCACTTCACCTGCTCCTGACTCCTCAGCTCATCTCACACACCTGCCTCCCCTGCTATAAAAGAACCATCCTGCTCCAGTCTCGGCCAGATTATTGAAAACTTTGTGCCAGTAAATTCTCCAGCCATCCACCCTGCCTGATCTCTGCCTCCGGACCTCGTTTTTCTCCTGACCCCTGCCTTGTACTCTGCCTGCCATTTTAACCTTCGCCTGTCTCCGACTCTGTCTCCAGCCTCGCCCATCTGGTAACTCCACCAAAAATAAAAGACTTTTTTAAATACTTTAACTGTGTTTGGCGTCATTGCGGGTCTTCTGAGTTCAGCTCATGACACTTGGGAGGGAAATGTTAGTTTGCTATTATCACTATTTTAAAAATATTCCACAGGTTCACCTAAAGCACGTGCTGCAGTCAACCCCCATGGGGGTTCTTTTCCTCCACAAGAAAAATGCATCTAAATCCACGAGACGCAGAAATGATGCTGGATGTTTTCTAAACTCTTTGCTGTTCTGTGCTGATTATAAATCACAGCCCATCCATCTGTTTAGCCGCAGAGGCTGTTTGATATTGACTTGGTCTCTGCTGTAATCTGGTTGGAGTAATGGACTGAGAAGAATGGCTTCAGTCTTTTCTCAGCCTGAGGCTGATCCAATCATTCTTTCCTGTAAGTTGGTTAGCAGAGATTTCTTACCGTAGCAAGTCACCGTCAATGGGATTAAACGTGCAAAAGCTGAACACGGATAAACAAATTCAGGACAACAGTGAGTAGTACTCTTTACTGACGTGGTGGAAAACGATCTGTGGCACGAACACGACAGGACTGGAGAGTCGGCGCCATACGCAGGTGCAGGATGAGCAATCTTTTCTTTTTGTGAGAACAGAGGCCACTTCACATGAAAGCAGACACCACCGTCACCTCCGGGCTTTGTGCTCTGACTGCTGACATGTCAGGTGTCAATAAACAAAACGGTCTAAAGAGGACCGGAGGAGGTCGTGCTCCCTCCGATCCACTTTAGAAAAAGTCCAAACGACAGAGAGAACTTCTGTCTGACATCACCTCAGCGAAAAATTAATTTGATGATGGGAGTGAGGAGACGCTGGAACACAGGGTGTAATTTCCACATGAGGGAATTTGCAGCACAGACTATAATAATGAAGGTATAATTGGATTCCGCAGAAGGAAACTGAGTTTATTTATAATTTCACATCAGAACAGAAGAGAATTTTGGCTAGTCAGCTTTTATCCGCAGTTCCTACTGAACCCCTCCATCAGAAAAACACACTAAATCCACCAAGAGAGACGCTAAAATCATTAAGTTCAATAAAGTCCAGTGAAAACCACAGAATCACACTCATAGTCAGTCTGAGTTGGTCTGTCTAAAGCTTGGTTTATGCTTGACGCATTCACTTTCTGCTTGGTGATGCGGCTCGCGGATGGAACGCGCTTCACAACTCGCAGCGTTTATGGTTCATGCGGCTCGTCTCTGCGGTGAGCCAATATTCTCCCAAACTGTAGGGGGCAGCATGGAGCTCTACGGCATGCATCCAACACTACACCATAGTAGAAGTAGAAATTACTGTTTACAACATGGCATTTCAGCATTTTTAACAGCGTCCTCGTCTTTTCCGACAGTGCGAGCTATTTCTCTCCAAGAATTATTAACAACATGTTGATCAAGGTGATCTCTGAGAGCTGAATCATACAAATGTCTGTATTTACCAACCTCTGCCATACTAGTTCTTGCCAGTCCGCCATGTTTTTCCGCGTCCGACCGTCCGCGTGGTGAGAAAATTTCCTAGGTGCGCGGTGCGAAAAGTTTGGGCCGTGCGGAGGCGCGGTGGAGGGGCGTGGTTGTTAAAATGACGCAACTTTTCCACGCAGAGCCGTGCGAACCTCGCGGACGCGTCAAGCATAAACCAGGCTTAACGGCATCCAGCCTTTTTGTTTTGCTACGTAGCTTTAATGCTTCCGAGAAGTTCCTCCAGTTCCCGGGCCGAGCGGCACGGTCCTGCTCTGGTGAGAAAACAAAGATAGAATCATCATAGATGTCTGAAACTGCTTCAGTGAGTCCAGAAGGGCAAAAGTTGTGAGATGAGTTTGGGACGGGTTGGCTGAGAGCCACACTGAGGATTTAACTCAGCAAAGGTACGAGCGTCCTGTCGGATAACGGGCAGCGTTTCCTTTTCCTTTCCTTTACCACCGTTTTTACTTTAGTTTAGTCTTTAGTTTAGGTCCTCCACCACCTCTCTTACCCATGGTGTCCCACAAGGTTCTGTGCTGGGGCCTCTGCTCTTCCTCCTCTATCTGCTTCCTCTTCAGCACATCCTGAGCTCCTTCAAAGGAATCTCCTGCCATCTTTATGCAGATGACATCCAACTGTGCATCTCCTTTAAGCCCCATGAGATGTCTAAGCTGCAGCTGTTACACACCTGCTTAGACTCTATCAAAGCCTGGATGGTGGGAGCTTTCTTCAGCTGAATGAAGATAAGACTGAGATCCTCATCTGTGCCCCAGACAAGCTGGTTCCCAAAGTCAGAGACTCTCTTGGTCAGCTTGCTTCCCACACCAAACCTTCCGTCAGGAATCTTGGTGTGACCTTTGACCCAGCTCTCACCCTGGATTCTCATGTCAGTTCTCTTGTTGGCTCTTCCTTCTTCCATCTCAGGAACGTTGCTAAGCTGAGTCCCATTCTGTCCCGCTCTGAACTTGAGACAGTTCTCCACACCTTCATCTCCTCACGCTTAGACTACTGTAACTCTCTTTTCACGTGTCTGAGCAGAACCTCCCTGAACCGTCTACAGGTGGTTCAGAACGCCTGTGCTCGGCTTCTGACCAAGTCCTCCAAACACACCCACATCACCCCGCTTCTCCTCCAGCTTCACTGGCTGCCAGTCACCTTCAGGGTTCATTTCAAGATCCTGGTTCTGGTCTATAGGGCCTTACATGGACAAGCACCATCTTACATTGGTGATCTTCTTAGTCCCTACACCCCCAGCAGGTCCCTGAGGTCCAGTGATCAAAGCCTACTGGTTGTGCAGCACCAGGCTAAAGGTCAAAGGTGACAGATCATCTGCTGCTGTGGCCCCGAGACTCTGGACCTCTCTCCCCCCGAGCCTGAGATCAGTGGACTCAGTGGTCTCCTTTAAAAAGCAGCTGAAGACTCACTTGTTCAAGCTGGCTTTTGTATGACCTTCTTCAACCTCTCTCTCTTTATTCTGCTCTCCCCACCTATTCCACCTTCCTCAGGATCCACTGATTTCCCTCTTTCCTGTTCACTCTCTCTTTTTGAACATTTCTTAAATCACAGTTGTCTATTTTTTTGCTCAATTTAAATATATTTTTAAACATTTTCTAAATACATTTTTGTATTTTTTACATTTTTTGTTTTTGTGAAGTGTCTCGTGATTTTTATCTTGAGAGGCGCTATAGAAATGATTTCTTCTTCTTCTTCTTCCCACAATGCAACTGTGCAACTTCCTGTTGTGCATGTGACTTTTGGAATGTCCCAAATTTTTCAGAAGAGTTTAAGTGTAATGGTAACAGGACTCAGTGAAAACCGGGCTCAACTAAATTGTGTATTTCATGAGATTATTACAACTTATTTTAATCGTGTAAAGATGGGATATGTAGTCAAACAAAAGCCTACAAACCACAGAAATAAGTGTGATGTTATAATATGGGGACTGGTGACAAATGCTGTTTCCCATTTTTGTGTGTAGTTTTTTTTTATTAATCATTAATCTTAAAATAGCAAATGGATCATATACGGCTCACATTGCTCATTAGAAAATGCATTTCATGGTCAATATTTTTTTACATTTGTCTTAGCTAATGCGCTTTATCTCACAGTCAAAGCAGATGAATTTCCAACAAGAATGCATCAAAGAGAGATGGGCGGTGGTGGCTCAGGCTCTAGTAATTCGCCCTGTAACCCATGGGTTGCCAGTTCAAACCCAGACTCTGTCCATGTCAGTAGATGTGCCGCTGGGCAAGACACTTCACCCTGCTCGCCTGTTGGTGGTGGCAGCGTGTGCGGCAGCCTCAGTGTGCCCCAGGGCAGCTGTGGCTATGTAGCTCATCACCACCAGTGTGTGAATGGATGAATGACTCACTGGAGTCTTCTGACTCAGAACGGCGCTATACATGTGCAGGCCATTTGTCATCTATTTGTCTCTGCCTTCGCTCGCTGTTGAAAGAGAAGCTAAGATCCCGTCAGCAGGAGCTGCCATGCTTTTAAATCACTAACTACGTAAAGTCAGAGTCTGAAGAAACAAGGCAGCGACCTCAGAGGCGACCTGAGTCACACTGGACATAGGAATGCATTAAACGTGCCTCTGTTTGGGACACACAGATGAAAACTCAGTGAGTTATGATGTAAAAATGATAAAGTCCACAGTGAAAAGATCAGTGAGTATTAAACCTACTCTGGCTGGTTTTCTGTCCTCATCTGGGGCCAGAAATCATCTAAATGTCAACCCTCTTAAAATCAGAGTGACTTTTATAGCAGAACGAAGCAAAAGTGTGGAGACAAACTGAGCATCCAACCTTTCAGGTTGTATGAGCCCACGATCCCAATGTAGTTCAGACTTAGCTGCTGTTCCCATGACAGCAACGTGTGAGTGTGTGTGTGTGTGTGTGTGTGTGTGGTGGGGTGGGGGTGTGGGGGCTGAAATCCCTCCGATGAGGCTGATTTGTGCTAAATGTGCCACACAGACGATTATATAACCACAATAAGGCGCGTCTGTGGTGTTTAAACAACAGTCAAATCTCACTTTTGAAACTAAAATGGGTCAAATTGACGTCAAAGAGCAGCTGATTGAATTTATTGTCCAACACTGATGTGACTGAAGTGTGAGCAAACTAAAACCAGGAGGAGAGAACATCCACAGGACTGAAGTCAGAACAGAACAAGAAACGTGGGCAGAAACGTGGCAGGAGTCTGGTCAGAAGACAGAGACCGGTGTTAAAATTCAGATCACACACACCCGTGGAAGCTGCTCGCTACGGGGAATGGGGGTCAAACAAGGAAGAAAACGAACCATGGAGGAAGACCTGCTGTAAACTAACAATCCCTTTAAATTTCACCAACATTTGACATAAATCTTATGAGATTGCGTTTAGATTTTAAAAGACCTCTGAGACTCAGAGTGATGATGAAATCAGAGCTTAACCTGACGATAAAACGATAATAACTTAACCCAGACAGGAGGGTGGTGTGATACCAGGATTTACAGCAGAATCAGAGGAGTTGTTCATAACTTAAAGCAGCTGTTTGGTTCTTAATGTTCTGGTTTGATGGTTAAATTGGTTGAAAGTTGCAGGTTCAATCCCCGCTCCGACCAGATAATTCTGCAGTTGTGTCCTTGGGCACAACCCACCTTGCCTGCTGGTGGTGGTCTGAGGGACCGGTGGCGCCTGCGCTCGGCAGCCTCGCCTCTGTCAGTGAGCCCCAGGGCAGCTGTTGTCATGTTGGGAGGCAGTTTCTTGACCCACGACATGCAGAATCACACACGGGAAACGAGTAAGTGTTAAAAGAGTTATTTTAAATGAGGAGCTAAAGAGGAGTAACGGGAACTGAAGATGCTGCATACTGGTAACAGGATTCCAGGGAGGGGTTCTGAGGAGGGAGGCAGAGTGAGTTTCCAGAGGGATTTATGGAGATATTGACTTAGAGGAAAGCTTACTGCTTTCCGGTAACGGTAGGAGGCACGGAGGGAGCTTGGTCAGGTCCGGGAGAGCTGAAGAGGTCCAGAGAGCAACAAACCATTTGTCCAGAGGTGAGGTTGGTGTGGATGCTGGTGAGGGCAGGTGAGCGGCTGAGAGCGGGCGGCCAGGGGAATGGCAGTGTGATCTGGAGTGCAGGAGTCCGGGCTGCTATGGAGACAAGGGAACATGGAGTGGGAAACCTGGAGGAGAACAGGGAAGAGTTGTCTTGGATTGTCAGGCGGCAGGTTTTCTAACAAGATACACAAAGTTCAAGGCAGGTTAGTGGCTAGAGCTACCCAAACAGAGTAAACGTTTTTAGGGACAAAGCGTTTTTGTCCGTTCTTCCAGGGACCCATGATGCGGAAGTGACTCAGGCTCCCTATTCTAGAGCTAAAGTACTCTAAGGCCCAACCCCAGACTCACACTTCCACATGTGTGCCCTTCAATTGTGCAATCCCGACCAGGGGTGCGAGTGCGTAGGGTGTCCTGATTCTCAAGCGCGAAAGTCAACCATGTTCCTTTTGCGTCCTTGATCTGCACTTCACCCAAGTCTGCATCCATGTGGACTTGGGTGAAGTGTATTACCCACAATCCATTGGAGCAGGAGAAAAGGCCCAAGTTCCTTTTCTAAAACATGCCTATTCTAATGAAATTAGCTCGTTTTCAGACGATTAGTTCATGCTCTGAAACTTTTAGACAAAGCAGCAATGAATGTAAAACTATATTTCAAATAATTGTTTGATTGTTTGCTTGAAAGTTGTTAATAAAGTTCTTTTAAGTATCACAGCGACCAGCATCCCAGCATGCATTAGAATCAATGACGTAATACTCCCCGTCTCAATTCATTAGTTATTTTCACACTTGTGTACCACACACTCGAAGCCTTACTGCACATTTTCTCCAAGTGCACCTTGCTGAAGATCTGGGCCAATGTGACATTTAAGGCCAGAACAGATACTTTCTTAACCTGGCAGCAGCCAGATCTCTAAGTGTAGCCCCGCCCCCGTGTCGAGTCTACACATTTCCATCTGAAAGGGGGGGGGGGGGCTATTTGGTAGAATATTTTGAGCTGATTGAAGGACGTACAAGGTAGTGCCCGGCTGGCACTAGATACCATATTGTGTCTTTAGCCAATCACAGTAAATGAAATTACGTTTACCATGCGCGCCTGGAAAACAACAATAACTCGCTCAGACTTCATTCACTTACGCGACAATGACCATGTCTTTGGGTGATTTCTCCTGGTTTTGTAAGAACAATGTGCGCATTAGGGCCAGGGTGTCCCCCAATGATATTTTTGGGGAATTTTCTGTTACATACGACTGCAACCATTTTTGACCGTGGACCCCGTATTGCCGTCATGACTATTGTTCGTTGTTAGTGTCAATCGGCACGGCCATGTTTGTTTTGCTTAGCCGAGTGCTTGATACACTCGTGAAAATTAACTCCCACCAGACAGCACAGTACTGACACACGAGGTCCGGCCTATTTGGGCCGGAGGTCGGACGGTTTGAAGTGGAGCGGATTCTGATGATGGATTTTCCTGAGTTTGGAAAACTCCAAATCTTGCGAGAACTCATCTTGCAGGTTAATATTTCCTTTTGAGTCTAAAATGTAAGTCATCTGACAGAAGGAGCTGCGACAAACAGCCTTGAGCGCCATCTCTGGCTACTAAAGCACAACAGCAGGGATGACGGGCACAGCACAATTATTGTGCAAATGCACAGGTACGCAAGTGCAAAGAAACAAATGTGTAGTCCTACATCTGTGCCCTCATGCTGAGTTCTAGGAGAGGAACCTCCTACCATCTTTCTGCAGATGATGTTCAACTGTAAATGGTCTGTATTTGTATAGTCTTCTTAGGGTTCTACAACCCCCCAAGGTGCTTCTCAACACAATCCGTCATTCACCCATTCACACGCCGGTGATGATGAGCTGCAATGCATGTTTATGAGACACATTGTTGCGGTAATATTACACTGATTTTCTGGCAAGGTGCGTCTTGTAAAAAGGGCTTTAGACTACTGTAACTCTCTTTTCACGTGTCTGAGCAGAACCTCCCTGAACCGTCTACAGGTGGTTCAGAACGCCTGTGCTCGGCTTCTGACCAAGTCCTCCAAACACACCCACATCACCCCGCTTCTCCTCCAGCTTCACTGGCTGCCAGTCACCTTCAGGGTTCATTTCAAGATCATGGTTCTGGTCTATAGGGCCTTACATGGACAAGCACCATCTTACATTGGTGATCTTAGTCCCTACACCCCCAGCAGGTCCCTGAGGTCCAGTGACCAAAGCCTACTGGTTGTGCAGCACCAGGCTAAAGGTCAAAGGTGACAGATCATCTGCTGCTGTGGTCCCCAGACTCTGGACCTCTGTCCCCCTGAGCCTGAGATCAGTGGACTCAGTGGTCTCCTTTAAAAAGCAGCTGAAGACTCATCTGTTCAAGCTTTGGTGTGACATCTTGTTGATTCTTCATCTCTGCCTTCTCTTCATTCTGCTGTTTCTGTCTCCTTTGTATGTTTGTTTTTTGTTTGCGAAGTGTCTTGTCAATCAATCAAATCAATCAAAGTCATTTATTGTCATTTCTACCACATGTGCAGGACATACAGAGAAACGAAATTGAGTTTCAGTGCACACAATTCAAAGATCAGACATACATGGGTAAGACACATGGCAAGAATTGGTGACTGCGGTCATTCGCAACATGAGTCGCGCTACCTTAATAGATAGATGAAAAGGGTGTTACATGAGGATAATTGGGGGTAAGGTAAAAAAAAGGGATAGCAGAGTTAGACCCAGCGGGGAGTAACTCTATTATACAAAAAAAAAAACTCCTCAACATAGAAGCACAAACAGCACAGATACAAACATCAGAGTCCGATGGGGAGGCGGGGTTGGGCGGGATCCTGAAGCCTCCAATGGGAGCTGCCACTGCGGCGCATCGACCAGCTGCAGACCAACAGGTGGGAGGGAGAGATAAGGAACAGAGAACACATTGAGTTTCCCGCAGACGTCTCAATCTGAAGGAAGAGGGTGAAGGTCGGGACATAGCATCTGTCGGCATTCTTCCTTTCGTGGGGGTGTGTTGAGGCAGCCTTGAGAGGCTGCTTTGGCGTCAGATAAGGATAAACATGACTTTGTTTGGGGCAGGCAGAGATAATTTTCCTCTCTGCCTTGGAGTCTGTAAGTGATCATTCATGTCTACCAGTGAAGCCAATTTTACGTTCTAAACATCCCCGCATCGTCCGACAACCCTCTCCGAGATCACATCCATCTAGCGTACTAATACAGGCAACGCCGCGAGGACATTACCTAGCTTACGGTTCACCTCGAGTAACGTCCCAGTCTGTGAGGTCACCGCACGAGCAGCACATTCCAAGGGCGCGGGTCGCACTCCAATCGCTCCCGTCTTCCCAAATTTCCAGAAAACCAGATATCCTCCCACTCCAATCAGAAGAAATCCAGTGATCATCAGGCCGAACATCCACAAATCTTCCACGTCCTCGATGAACAACTGAGAGAGGCCCACGATTCGCCAGACCTCCCAAGAATCGAGTGCATATCCCGCTGCGAATGTCCCCTCGGGACAGGTGGGAGCCCCCTTCTCCGTTCTCATCGTAGAACGTTGTATCTTGTGCTTTGTAACTTAAAATATGCTATACAAAAAATTACTTATTTGTGCAAACCTGCAGATGTACAAAATCAAGATATTTAAGTTGCTGCATGGTAGCCAACAGTAACCGTGGTGTTGGTGGTGGCAGGGTTATTGCACAAACTTGCAATCTGCAGCATTTCATGGTTGTAATTTTTCTTGACTGTATGTTAGCATGTGGGTTAAAAGACCCAAACAGCACTCTGTTTGTGATCTATTTCTTTGCACCAAATCCAATAAAAACTATTGAAAACAAGGAAAACTCGTATAGCAGTCACTTGCAGTTGCCATGGTTACCAGCGTAGCATCTTCTGTAGAGACGGGTTTTAAGCTGAAGCAGAGCTGAGGAGAAGAGGGAGAAAAAAGAAAGTTATAATAAAGTTTTAACCATCGCTCGGCTCTCTGGAGCAGCTTGATCCACAGCAGAAATTAATATTTCGTTTTTCATTGCTTCATTCAGCGAACCAATCAACCAATCAACCAACCAATCAATCAATCAACTAATCAATCAATCGATCAATCAGATTCTATATAAAGCACTTTTCAAACAAAGTGCTTTACAGAATTAAAATGACCCCAAATTCCCATAACAAATTAAAACTATTAACAGTCTCACACACACACACACACACACACACACACACACACACACACACACACACACACACACACACACACACACACACACACACACACACACACACACACACACACAATGACAGCTGTAAAATTATATTTTTATATTGTGCTGAGTTCAGATGAGCCAAAGAAGGTAAGGCAAGCCAAGGCAAGGAAACACCATTAGAGGAGCCATCTGCCCCGGCAGCATCAGGTCAACCACAGCATCCAAGTCAGGGCGCCCAGAGAAGAGAAGGCATAGACCCCCACCACCACCCAAGCACTACCTGTAGAGCGCCCAGGCAGCAACAGTCGATCACCGCCCCCGGGGCAGAGGGCCCCCACAGAGAAAACGCTGGATTAAAATGAGTTTAAAAAAATACACATAATGCAATTATCCAGCTGGTTTGATTCTCTTTGTTTTGGTTTGATTTGACTTTTCATCATGGTTTACATCCTGGCCGTGGAACACTGGACCAGCTCTATACCGTTAGGGGGATCCTGGAGGGTACGTTGGAGTTTGCCCAACCAGTCTACATGTGTTTTGTGGATTTGGAGAAGGTGTTTGACCACATCCTCTGGGAGGTCCTGTGGGGGGTACTCCGGGAGTACCAGGTCCTCTGATATGGGCTGTTAGGTCCCTGTATGACCGGTGTCAGAGCTTGGTTTACATTGCCGGCAGTAAGTCGGGCTCGTTCCCAGTGAGAGTTGGACTCCGCCAAGGCTGCCCTTTGTCACCGATTCTGTTCATAACCTTTATGGACAGGAATTCTAAGCGCAGTCTAGGTGTTGAGGGGATCTGTTTTGGTGGCCTGAGGATCAGGTCTCTGCAAATGATGTGGTCCTGTTGGCTTCATCAGAACGTGATCTCCGTCTTTCGCCGGAGCGGTTCTCAGCCGAGTGTGAAGCAGCTGAGATGAGAATCAGCTCCTATAAATCTGAGACCATGGTCTTGATTCGGAAAAGGGTAGAATGCCTTCTCCGGGTCAGGGATGAGGTCCTGCCTCAAGTGGAGGAGTTTAAGTTTATCGGGGTCTTGTTCACGAGTGAGGGAAAACTGGAGCGTGAGATCGATAGGCGGATTGGTGCTGCATCTGCAGTGATGCGGGCGTTGTACCGGTCTGTCGTGGTGAAGAGAGAGCTGAGTCAGAAGGTGAAGCTCTCTATTTACCGGTCGATCTACATTCCTACCCTCACCTATGGTCATGAGCTCTGGTTAGTGACCGAAAGAACGAGATCGCAGATACAAGCGGCCGAAATGAGTTTTCTCCGAAGTGTGGCTGGGCTCTCCCTTAGGAATAAGGTGAGAAGCTCGGTCATCCGGGAGAGGCTGGGAGTAGATTTGCTGCTCATCCACATCGAGAGGAGCCAGTTGAGGTGGCTCGGGCATCTGGTCAGGATGCCTCCTGGACACCTCCCTGGTGAGGTTTTCCGGGCACGTCCAACCGGGAGGAGACCTAAAGGTAGACCCAGGACACGGTGGAGGGACTATTTCTCTCACCTGGCCAGGGAACGCCTTGGGATTCCCCCGGAGGAGCTGGCCCAAGTGGCTGGGAGAGGGAAGTCTGGGCCTCTCGACTTAGGCTACTGCTCCCGACTCAGAATAAGCGAATAAAAATGGGTGGATGGATGGATAAAGGCTGATTTTATTTTTATTTTTGACTATGTTTGTAAAAATTAAACATTTAGAAAAGATGGATGTAGAACCTTCAACAGCTTCTCATGAATGCTCCAGCAAACATCTTCATAAATAATCAAAATATTTGTTATTTTAAGAACAAACTAAAACCCTGTTTCTTCTGTAGCCCCTAGAGTTCACACATCACCATGGCAACTGAACTTCCTCCTCATGCAGAATAACAGTAATGTCACAGCATCACTTTGTGTCGGCACCATCAGAAGGCTTTGCAGCCGAGCACGTTTCCTGATCTGCAGCGTGGTTCTCATCCAGTGAAGTGTTGCTATTCACAGACGCAATCAATGGCCCCCAGCAGGAAGACGGAGAAACACAGCTCGGTGACGCGCGAGGCGGCTTCCGATAGCCTCTATAAAAGAAGCGCTAACCACCGCTCAGCACTAAGGCCGCTCACAACAATTAGAGAGAGAGTCAATAACAGCGATGCTCCTTTAACAAGGAGGACATCTGTCCTCCAGGAGCGGCTGGAGGTTCCTTTATTGATTCCTGTCAGGAGCAGATGAAGTGATGGGTGTAAATTCAGAACGCCGTTAGTCTGGTTTTATCTATATTTTAAACTACAAACCAGAGAGGGGTCCTCACTAGCCACAAATCATGAAAGAGGGCGAGAGAGACAAGTAGGGAGAGAGAGAGAGAGAGAACTTGCATGTCCTGTAGAGCATCGTTTACAGTTCAGATTGGAGGGAAAGGACAGAATAATGAGGATTCTTTGATTTTTTTTTTTTTGCGGGGCGTTGATGGGTAACCAGAAGGTTGCAGGTTCGTGTCCCACTCAGTCTGTTGCAGTTCTGTTGTTGGGCAAGGCATTCCATGCCTGCTGCTGGTGGTGAGAGTGACTAGTAGCCTCTGTTAGTGTAAATGGCCTATATTTGCTATAGCGCCTTCTAGAGTTCTTGAAACCCCCCAAGGTGCTTTACAACACAATCAGTCATTCACCCATTCACTCGCTGGTGATGATGAGCTACGATGTAGCCACAGCTGCCCTGGGGCGCACTGACAGAGGCGAGGCTGCCGAGCACTGGCGCCACCGGTCCCTCCGACCACCACCAGCAGGCAACGTGGGTTAAGTGTCTTGCCCAAGGACACAAAGACAGCGACAGACTGAGCGTGGCTCGAACCTGCAACCTTCCGATTACGGGGCGAGCGCTTAACTCCTGTGCCACCGTCGCCCCATGCAGTGTCCCATGCAGGGCAGCTGTAGCTATGATGTAGCTCATCACCACCATGAATGTAATGCTGTAAAGTGCCTTGGGGGTCCTAGGACTGCTGTGTAAATGTAGGACTTTGCAGCTGAAAGGCTGGTTTGTTTCCATGGAAACGCTTTACTTTCTTGATGATTTGACGGATGACCTGTAACATTATGACCTGTGTGGTGTCACATTTGCAAAGCCTGACGGATTCTGCAGGAATAGATGTGGTGGAGAATCTAAACCCTTCAGATTGTTTCACAGAGGGAATGGACTTGGTGCAACTCTCTAGTAAAGGGAATAAAAGTCAATTTGGGCGTTCTCATGAGCAATTCATGCAAATATGGTTTAAAAATAGTTGATGAGATCCTGCTAACAAAGAGACGAACCCTGGAAAAAGGAGGGAATCGAGTTTCTGCAAACCTGAATCAAAATTCTTTCTGTTCTGGTGGATTTTTGCTTCTGCTGCATCCTTCCAGAACCAAACATCAACTGAGAGGCCACAACGGCTGCGAGTCCTCCGAGTCGCTGTCCAGCAGAACCCTCCAGGTTCGGTTCCTGAATCAGAGCCTCCGTGTGAATTCCTCTTTGTTTTACAGTCATTGTTTCCGTTTTCCACCTGATCCCAGATGACGCCATTCAGACACGACAGCAGAACCTGGAGGAGGACCGTCTTCACCAGCGGTCGGTCTGCAGCCTCCAGGCTGCTGAAGTAATGAGGAAGAAAATGTCTGAAGCCTGAAACGTCCTCAGGGAGACGTTATGGACAGGAGACACGCCACAGGGCTGAGACAAACGACATCATTAAACCACAATCAGCTTTTCTGTAGAGACGGCGGACTTCTTTGGTCAGATGGTGGGAATGATTTCATCCTACACCGTCAGTTTGGACATGACGGAGACGACTCGGAGGCAGACACGTAAAAAGCTACGTCCTCTCATTGTGTTTTCTACAGCAGGGACAGCAGCAGCTCAGGAGGGACAGCGGGTTGTCCAGCAATCGGAAGGTTGCAGGTTTGATCCCAGCTCCCACCAGAGAATGCTGCTGTTGTGTCCGTGGGCAAGACACTTGACCAGAGGTGGAAAGAGTGTTAAAATTACCAATGTACCAATACTTTGATAATTTTTTACTCAAGTACAAGTAAAAGTACTTGCCTAAATTTTTACTCAAGTAAAAGTAAAAAGTATCGTAAATAAAATGTACTCAGAGTAAAAGTCGGTTAGTTACATTTTTGTCAGCGTAAGGATGGCTACATCTACTGTAAGTAGTGCAAAATCACAACGCAGGTTCACAATTCGCTCATGTGCACGAGTGCACGTGCGCACGCACGCACACACACACACACACACAATTTGATGGAGTGATTTCTATCCAATCAGTGAGAACAGGACGTGCACATTGATTGGACGAGGTTTTTCTACGATTGTAGGTTTCAATTGTGGTTAAAATTATTCTTTATTTGGAGAAAAAATATTTTTTAGATGCCATCAGCGTGTGAGGTATCTCAATGTTCTCATGGCAAAACTCTAACATGAGACTGTGCTCTAACCTGTCACATAACAAGCTAAATGAAAGTCAAACATGTCAGATGGACCGTATGACAGCTGCTAACGTTGGCCCTGCCCTACTTTACCTCTACATTACAGTTCCTTTATCCATGTCCATCCTAGAGCTCCTCTCTGACCTTCATGCTTATTTAGAGCAGCTGATTTTTAAAGTTAGCAGAGTTCATCCTTGGTAGTGGGTTCACTCACTCATTTAACCCTTCACCACTGAAATCAGTTTGTTCATTCCAATCCTCCTAAATAATCCTCCAATCATCCAACTGGAATCCTTAAGGGTCCCGTAACGTCCATCCTGTCAGAACAGGCCTTGGGAGCCCAGGTGTTACTAGAACTAACGGTGTCTCCTCACCAGCGTGAGCCTCCGAACTGTGAAGGTTGGTCACCAAACATGAACTTTAAATTCATGCATTAATCTCCTCTTGTAACACTTTAACATGTTTTAAAAGGCTTGTATCATGATAAGTTACACTTCCCAGACCAAAGATAAGATAAAACATTATCATAAACACTGCAGAGACGTCATTATGTATGAAATATGAGTTATTTTCCTGAGTCGTTACTTCAGCCAAGATATAGGACTGCCTGGATTTGATGAAACCACACTGTCTCATGATTTGTGAACAATGTTTGAGAGAAATGGTGATATTGTGCATCTGGAATGAATTTTAGATCTTTAAGTCCATCTCATGAAAAATCGGAGCGAGTGTAGGTGTGGAATAAAGATTAGATCTTTATGACCGTTTGCATTTCTTCATCATTCGGCTGACGGAGCCTAACTGCGCTGAACGTATTTAATCAGGTTAAAAACTTTTTATTGAAGTTTCTGACCCACATCCTGGACCTCAGAGAGATTTCTGCTCATGTGCTTCTCTCTTCTCTGACAGAAATGAGGCTATGGAGCCCTGCAGGTCTCATGGACAACATGCCCTCTGCCTGATCCCTGACCCTTGCCCCCGGTCTGCTGGGTGCTCCTTTTGCCCACAGATCCCACAGGAGCAGCTAACACAGCCACACCTCCCCCCCTCCAGCTCTCGGACGTTCGAGACGGACCGAGCTCAGGCTGACACACACGACCTCACACTCAGGCAGCAGTGTGAGCTGGAGTCGCTCACAGCAATAACTTGGTGTAGATCAAGAAGACATGGAGGCTGCGGAAGAGGTATCCATGGCAACGCTTATTCTTGAGCATCACTTGTCAGAGTGACGACTCTGCAGTTGTGTAGCAATTCAGAGCGTCTCCTGTCACTTGCCTGAACTCACAGGGACAATTATCTCAGTGAGACTCATGATTCTGCTGCATGTATAAATAAAACAGGACAAGCGGCTCAGAGCGACTCATCCCGCTGCTGGTGGTAGATCGTCCTAGCTTCATATCAACACTGGTGTTTCCTGACTAACATCTGCCTGGTGTTAAATTATAGATCATCAAACAGAGCTCAGAAACAATTTCTGCAGAATAACGATGGAAACGGTTTCTAACGAGCCCCGTCTTGGTCATTCGTGAGGAGTGTCGTGTTTGCACGTCACCAGAGTCTGCACACTTAGGATGCGGGTCTGAAAATTGATCCATCCATCTATTATCTGAACCTGCTTGTCCATGCAGGCTCGTGAGAGGCTGGTGCCGATCTCCAGCAGTCAACGGGCAAACAGACGGGGTACGCCCTGGACGGGTTGCCAGTTCATGGCAGGGCAACACACAGAAGAAACAACCAAGCAGACACACACCTTAAGGATAATTCCTAAAATAATGGTGTTGGACTGTGGGAGGAAGCCGGGGTACCTGGAGAGAACCCACACATGCAAACCTGGTATGGCAAGCCGTTTCAACATTTATTAAGCAAACTTGATAGGTAATCTGGATATCAATAATTATATTGTACCTAGTATATTAACATTTCAGATATCTGTAATGTTATTATGGATATCCTTAATTATAAATTCTATAGTAACAACTGGCTGTTGATATCTAGTATGAATACAATTAGTAGTAGGATGAATTATATCGTTGCTACACAAAATAGGAATTCAAGAGAGGTCGACTTGATCTTTAAGTGTTAAAACGGCTTGCCATAAACTCCATGCAGAAAGACCCCAGGCTGGAGTGTGAACCCAGGACCTTCTTGCTGC
>SSNQ01034596.1:1266683-1282454 GCA_006942095.1 Nothobranchius kuhntae | reverse complement strand
CGCAACCACTGGCGCCTTATTTCTAAGTCCAGCGGAAAGGAGTGCAACCCGACAGAGCTCCGCAACCATACTACACTACACCATCTCACCATGCTAACACGATATGGAGCACTAAACCCGAACTACTTTCCTAATTACACTAACAGCCAAACAGTAACTAAACTACAATATCCAACAGCCAAGCTAACACTAAATAAGTATGTATAACACTAAAAGCTATGCTAAAGACTAGGATATGCTAATGCTATATGCTAATGCTGAACTACGGCTAGCCTCCTACACTGTCATGCAAATCCAACTCCCAACTCGCCACAAGGCGTGGCCGAGACTCCCGATGCTTTTATAACGTTGACACAGAGCTGCTACGTAGTACTCTACTGGTTTACGTAGTATCTTACTCTTTAGCCATTGGCTAAAATTTATTCAAAATGAGTCAAATTCTATGTTTTAAGCTGAAGGTGGAGCTATACTCTGTATGTTTACACTACTTTGTGTCTAACATCAACCTGCCGGAGGGTCTGCAGATGGAAATTAGCCCAAGGCTATAATCTGGCATATTTACATTTATTGAAATGTTCATTAATATGTATTGCCCCTCTTCCTAAATAAATAAATAAACAAATAAATTTGTGTTGTAGTGTCTCAATTCGACCACGAGAGGGCAGTACACGCCTATGAGTGCAACCCTCCTGAGACCCTGGAGTTAGATTTTTCTTTCCCCCAGCTAGATTTTGGAGAACCACACTGACATCAGAAACAAGCTATGCTTTCAACGTTTTAGTTGTTTAAAGTTCAGACAGAAAAGCTGAATTTTTAAAAATAAATAAATAAATAACTATCCAGTCTCTAAATGTTATCAATGGGTCAACGTTGAGTGGAATAAAATATCAAGAGAAGAAGCAGATGCCCTCTTTAGGGTTAAAACGTTTAACTGTTTACATCTAATATATAAACATTTGAGCTGAGGATTAAATGCTGAGGATGGGGATTAAATTATGCCAAGAGCTAGGTGAACTGCCTTCACTAAATTTGAACCCAGTGTTGTCAAAAACCAAAACAAGTTTTGAAAAGTGGGAGGCATTAAAATTGACTTTGTGGGGCAAAATTAATATTATTAAAATGATTATAGCACCCCAGCTCAATTATATGCTCATGATGCTACCTATTTCTATTCCTCAGGACTTTTTTAAAAGGTATGAAAATTTGATTAAACATTTCTTGTTGGAGGGCAAAAGAACAAGAATAAAAATCAATAAATTATATGCTCCCAGAGAGAAAGTTGGATTGGGACTTTTGGACCCAAAGCTCTACCTATCATTTGAAATGGCAAAATCAATCAATCAAAGACACTTTATTAATCCCAGAGGGATCCTGTTTCCCCCAGCGAGAGCAGCCATCTACGGCGCTCAGCCACTGTAGCCACAGGTGGGAGGGAGATCTTGGGAGAAGCGCAGAGCACATTGACTCCTGCAGGTTGATGACCTCGCCAGGCTGTAGTCCACCAATCCAAAGGGGGGGGGTCGGGTTTTCACAGCATCTGTCTGCGTTCCTTCGTGGGGGTTTGTTGCCAGCCTCTTAAAGCTGCTAGGGCGTCAGATTCGGATAACAAGAATTTGTTTGGGTCAGGCTGAGATAATTTCCCCCTCTGCCTTCAGTCTTTAAACTGATCATTCCAGTCCTTCAGTGAAGACAATTTTGGGTTTTTAAACTTGTCCATATTATCCGGTGACTCTCTCCGAGATGACATCCAGTTTGCGCACTAATACCGGTATCGCAGCTAGAACATTGTCCAGCGTACGATTCACCTCGAGTAACGTCCCAGTCTGTGAAGTCTCCACACGGACGGTGCTTTCCGTGGGTGCGGGTCGCCCTCCAATCGCTCCCGTCTTCCCAAATTTCCAGAAAACCAGATATCCTCCCACTCCAATCAGGAGAAATCCAGTGATCATCAGACAATATCCACACGTCTTCGACATCCTCAATGGACAGCTGGGAGAGGCATATGATCTTCCACTCCCTCCAGGAATCCAGCATATACCTCACTGGGTGTGTCCCCTGTGGGCATGTGGGAGCCCCCTGCTCCGTTCTCATTGTTGAAAAAATCTTATCAATCGCGTTATCGTCCTACAGGACTCTTCATGCCTCTGAATGAGGAACACTCGCAGCTCGGATCAGTCGCTAAATCAAAGGATGATTTCTTAAATTAAATATGAACTTTTAAAACTTATAAGCTAGATAGACATTAAATAAACATTTGTTTATTGCTACTTATAATAATTATAGTATAATGAAATGTTTTCATTAATCTGTGCTTGAGTGATTGAAGTTTGAAATGAATGTTATGTTATGATTACATTGACTGAAACATGTTTCAGCTTGTTGACATGGCAAAGTCATCACCATTTACACTCACAGTTAACACGTGACACATAGATAGTCCTTTACTCCAGATCCGAGCATCCGGATCAAGGAAGGTGTGTTCCTGAGATGTCTTGGTAATATTCCTCAACATATCAGCCTCTGGTTGGCTACACAAATCATAACATGAGAACATCAAAACTGGATCACTCTGGTGATTCATCAGTTCTTGAGAAAGCTGCAGACGGCCATCTGAAGCAAAACCCTCTTTAACCATCAAAGTTTTTGACACGTCGTCAAAATCTTTTTGCACCTGTGAAGCTGATGAGCAACAGTTCCTGCAGAACGAGCTGATATTGTTCAGACTCCTTAAGAGTCCCAGACTCGCTGTACCATCTGTCTGTTGTGACCTGGAGACAACTCTAAGACCGGTTTAGTGGGGCCGCAGTTTCTTCTACGGACCTCGGTGCCTGGAAGTCCGAGGACTTCGACATTCCGGATCTATCACGAGGGTCTTCGAGTGGGTACGTAGACATGCCAGATTGCGTCTGATGTGTTTTGGTAACAACCAACTTTATAGCTTAATGCAAACCAAATTATTTTACATCCAGAACTCAGCTCTCCTAGATACGGAAGTTCTGATAACATCATATCTACACATAGGTTTCATACATCACATCTCCTCCACCTAGATCCATCCACTCACAGTACATGTTAGTTAACTTGTCATGTTTTAAATGTTTGTAAAATAAATTCTTACTTTTATAAACCTGACTCTTTTCTGAATCAAAACGAAGTGAGTACAATCCTCGAATAAACAAAAATCCTAGAATATTCTGATTAACACAGTAAAGACCAAGCAGGCTGATATTCTATATTTATATAGAGTATCACAGCTTATTGGTCATAAGTAGAGGTAATATATATTGAGCTCTTAAAGCACTCAATTTACCAAACCCTACAGTTATTGCAACCATTTACTAAAATCAATTCAATTTTTTTTTCCTCATGTATTTTACACACAGCACCACATAATGACAGAATGGATGAACTATCCATGGATGACAAAAGGGCTGCAGAATGCCTGTAAGAAAAAAAATACCTTATATAGATGCTTTTTAGAGCAAAGAACAGGTGAAGCAGAAAAAAGGTACAAAAAATACAAGAATAAATTAGTTACGATAATAAGAAAACCAAAAAGGATTATTATAGCAATTTATTAGACAAAAATAAAAATAATATCAGAGCAACTTGGGGAATACTAAATAGTGTAACAAAAAGAAATAAAACAGCTTCAACTGTTCCACAATACTTTGTAAATGGACAGTCGAAAATTAGTGAAACTAGCACAATAGTAAACGAATTTAACAATTACTTTACTAGCGTGGGACCAAACTTAGCAAACAACGTTCCTAAAAGAACTAATTATAACATCAGTGGGAAAATAACAAGTAATAAAAATAGTATACTTCTGAGTCCAGTAACTAGCGATGAAATAAGAATCATTGTAAATAAATGCATTAATAAAAGAACTACTGACTGTAACAATCTAGAAATAACATATGTAATTTATCTTTTACAAAAGGGACATTTCCAGATAACATGAAAATAGCAAAAGTCATACCAATATACAAAAGTGGTGAAAAACACTTTTTCCAATTACAGACCAATATCCTTATTATCGCATTTTTCTAAAATATTAGAAAAACTATTTATTACTAGGCTAGATGAATTCCTGACGAAAGAAAACCTATTAAACAACAGTCAATATGGTTTTAGAACTAATCATTCAACTTCCATGGCACTAATGGAACTTACAGAAGAAATATCAGAAGCCATTGACAAAAAGAACCATTTCATAAGTATTTTTATTGATTTAAAAAAAAGCGTTTGATACAGTAAATCATGAAATTCTTCTTTAAAATACTTAGTAAATATGGTATCAAAGCAATGGCTCTAAAATGGCTAACAAGTTATTTGAATGATAAGAAACAATATGTACAAATAAATGACATTAAATCAAATCTACGTGACATTACTTGTGGGGTACCACAAGGGTCAGTACTGGGTCCGAAACTATTTATTATGTATATAAATGATATTGCCTCTATATCAAATATATTAAAATGTATTCTATTTGCAGATGACACTACCTTTTATTATGCAGGAGATAATATCAAACAGATAGAAACAGTACAAACTGAGATGAAAAAAATAAAGTGGTTTGATGGGAATAAACTCATTAAACACTGATAAATCATGTTTCATGGTATTTAGTAAAAGTAACTCAAATGATGCAAGTCCATTAAATATAGATGATATTAATATTACAAGAGTAAAAGAAGTAAAATTTTTGGGAGTTATAATCGATGAAAATGTATCTTGGAAGCCACATATAAACAATGTGAAAACTAAAATAGCTAAAACAATTGCAATGTTACATAGAGTAAAATGGTCACTGGATGATAACTTCCTATATTTATTTTATAAATCACTTGTTGCACCATATTTGAACTATTATAAAGAAATCTGGGGCACAACATATAAAACTTATACAAATTCTATCTATATATTGCAAAAAAAACGCAATAAGAATCATTACAAGGAGTAACTACAGAGATCCATCTAACCCATTATTCATAAAAACAAAAACATTAAAATTCTATGACCTAGTGGACTACATTATTTCTAAATTTATGTATAATGCAAACCAAAAAAAAACCCTTCCTAAAAATTTACTTAGAAGATTTATAAAAAGACAGAGTAAATATGAACTAAAAGGACATGAATTATTTACAATACCCAAACATAGAATAATTATAAAGGAGCGCTGTGTCTCTATATATGGAGATAAAATATGGAATAAGCTAGGTAATGTAATCAAGGATGCGACAACAATATTTACTTTCAAATAACTAATTAAAAATGAAATACTGAAATCATATACGTGCAAATCAATTATATTAAAAAAATTTTAAAAAAATAAAGCTATAGAGATGTGTGTAGGTACATTCATGTGTGTATGTATAAATATGTATGTATTAATGTATGTATGTATGTATGTATGTATGTGTATATGTAGTGGACATGTGTGTATGTCTATATGGATATGTATAGATGAAGTATGTGCGAGCGTATGGGCATGCGATGCACTTTAATTTGTATATGTATGAATAGGTATATGTGCAAAAATCCTTTTGCTTTTTGAATTGTTATTATTACTATTAATTTTCTCTTTCGTCTTTACTAATTGAACTCCAGTTAGCTAACCAGTCGAGCAATTACTTTGTACGTGTTAATTAATAATTATTGTTATTTCAGTGTAAAAATGTCATTTTAGTTAAAAAGGGGCAGATAACATAAGTTTTCTTCTTTCTGTTCCCTTTTCATTTTCTTGGTTTGAGAAACCTCATTTTATTTGTTAGTGTTGTTTATTTTCTATTTTTATAATAAATGAAATAAATAATAAAAATAAAATTTTAAAAAATAGAATTTTTGAAATTTCTGAAGAGTTATCAAAAAGACAAACTGAGATATCTCATGGTCCTAAGTAATCAGGCCCTTTGCTGTGACACATATTTAACTCTGGTGCTTTTCATTTCTTCTGATGATCCTTGAGATGGTCCTACACCTTCATTGGAGTCCAGATGTGTTTGATTACTGATTGGACCTGATTAGGAAAGCCACACACCTGTCTATAGAAGACCGTACAGCTCAGAGCAAATGAGCATCATGAGGTCAAAGGAACTGTCTGAAGAGCTCAGAGACAGAATTGTGGCAAGGCAAAGATCTGGCCAAGGTTACAAAAACATTTCTGCTGCACTAAAGGTTCCTGAGAGCACAGGGCCTCCATTATCCTCAAATGGAAGATGTTTGGGAACCAGAACCCTTCCTAGAGCAGAACGTCCAGCCAAACTGAGCTACCGGGAGAGAAGAGCCTTGATGAGAGAGGTAAAGAAGAACCCAAAGATCACTGTGGCTGAGCTCCAGAGATGCAGTCAGGAGATGTGAGAAGGTTGTAGAAAGTTCAACCATCACTGCAGCCCTCCTCCAGTCAGAGCTTTATGGCAGAGTGGCCCGTCGGAAGCCTCTCAGTGCAACACACACGAATGCCCTTAATATGACAGCAACAATGAAAAAACACACAACATAAACACACCAACAAAACCATACACAACAGTTAGAAACAGACTAGTACACCCAAAAGACAAGATACCAGCTGGACATAAATGTTGAGTCGTTTACCAAATCCCATGCAAACTCTACAATAAAACATACGTAGGAGAAACCGGACGCCGACTCAACACACGAACAATAGAACATAGAAAGGAGTGCGAGAAAGAAACAAGTCAAAAACACACAAGAGCATCAAAACAAGAAGCAGAAAGCACAATAAAGAAGTCAGCCGTAACAGATCACTGCACAAGAGAAAACCATGTAATGGACTGGGACAACACAAGGATCATAAACACCGAAGAACAGAAATACAAAAGATGGATTAAAGAAGCAATCGAGATAAGGAGACGTGGATGTGGGACCATGATGTCACGGTCTGCCCCTGCCTCCCTGACTGTCTCTCTCCTGCCCTTGATTAGTCCTTATTGTTTTCACCTGCCCCTTGTTTACCTGCCCATGTGTTCCTCATTTGCCCTGTGTATTTATACCTCCCTACTTGTATCAGTCTTTGTCAGATCATTGTGGTTGATTGTTATCATTGTCTTGTGCTGTTCGTTCCCATCCCACCATTAAAACCATTTTACTTTATCTGAAGCCTGCATCTTTACCTCCTGATCTGCTCCACCACACATGGTCCATCATCTCCACACCCGCAACGCGACACCTGAACAGAGATGATGGGGTTTACTCATTTGATCGTGCATGGGACTAGGTTTGTCATGGTGTGAAAATTTAACCTCACGGTTATTGTGACCAAAATTATCACGGTTTTCGATATTATTGCGGTGTTTTTTAAACGTGTTACATTTTCAGATGACTAAATAAACCCTGTATATCAGGAAAATATTGTCCTCAGTTTGTGTCTAAATTTAGCCTAAAATGTGTTATTTTGTAATTATGTTGTTTATTTGTTTACATTTTTCCCCTTTAGTCTTTAAAATACCAATATTTGCCCATAACTTCTTATTTTTTGTCTGTTTGATGTCATCATTTTAAAAATATTAGACCAGATGATACTCAGTACTCAAGTAGCCTTCTAATCAGATACTTTTTTACCCTTACTTGAGTAATAAACCCTATATCAGGAAAATATTGTCCTCGGTTTGTGTCCTTCCAGTGAGCTTTGCAGATGTGGGAAAATGTCATCAGGCAGTAATCATTGTTAAATTCATAATTATTCTCGGAGAGAGACCAACTCTTATCTGCCCCTGGGAGCCCCGTAATGCATAGCGTCATTTCAACATGGCGGTGTCCGCGACACGGTTTATATGCAGGTAGCGGCGCTGCAGCTGCTTTATATAGCGACTCGTTGCATTCTCCCTCAACCCAAATCCTCGGATCACGCATTTTAGCTAAAACGCTAACGTTAGCTTGCCTTGCGTTGACTGTAGAGTTGTGGGTGATGGTCACGCAGATGTGTCATGAGATTTGAAGCGTTGCTGCCTTTCACAGACTCTTTTTCTGCACGTGCTGCAAACAGGATAGCCGTCTTCTATCAACTGTCCCTCGACATTCTTCAAATATCCAAAAAATGCCCGTACTTCCCACTTTGTCTTCTTTGAGGGATAATAAATGTCCTCCTGAGCGCTGCCGTCTCCTCCTTTGGCCATTATTTCAGCTTTAGCTTCAAGAAAGTTTTGGTTGTAAACAACAAAGTTGCGCATGTGCCGCCGGCAACTTCAGCAGATGATACGGTGGCTGGTAAGGGTCACCGCGCCTACACCATAGCCACGGTAATCCACCGAGAAAACATATTTTTTTTAAAACAAGGCGGTTATTATTATCGTCAACTTTTTTACCGGGGTTTACCACTACACCGGTTACCGTGACAACTCTACTCAGCACATTCTCTGCTTATGAAATGAATGATGCCACCGAGTCACTCTGCTCTTGTCTTAACAACTTGTGCCCTTTAGCCACTAGACCTGCTAGATCCTCTCAGTCGCACCCTTGGCTAAATGATACCCTTCGGTCTCTACGCACCAATCTTAGAGCTGTGGAACGGAAATGGCGCAAAACAAAAGATCCTGGTGATCAACTGAAATTTCATGAATTACTGTCCTCATTCTCTGCCAGCATCACTGTTGCAAAGAAAGCTTTCTACACTGACAAAATTCTCAGATCTACTGACTCTCAATAACTATTTTCGACATTCAAAACTCGGCTCACCCCTCCATCTCCACCTCCTACCAACAATCTATCAGCTGACACCTTTGCCTCATTCTTCTCTGACAAAGTGGCAGCTATAAGCAAACAGTTTACTCAACTGGCCACTCTTGAACATTCGCTACCACAAACTCCTTCTAGTCCAACCATCTCAAGCCCTACGGCTTCATTTTCCTCTTTTTCCCCCGTCACTGAGAACTGTGTGTCCAAGCTTCTCACATGCAGCCGCCCTACTACATGGTAAATGGCCTGTATTTTGATATAGCGCCTTCTAGAGTCCTGGAATCCCCCAAGGGGCTTTACAACACCCATTCACACACACATTCACACACTGGTGGGGATGAGCTACGAAGTAGCCACAGCTGCCCTGGGGCGCACTGACAGAGGCGAGGCTGCCGAGCACTGGCGCCACCGGTCCCTCCGACCACCACCAGCAGGCAACGTGGGTTAAGTGTCTTGCCCAAGGACACAACGACAGCGACAGACTGAGTGGGACTCGAACCTACAACCTACCGATTACGGGGCGAGCACTTAACTCCTGTGCCACCGTCATACTACATGCCCACTCAACCCCATTCCGACTAAGCTGCTCCAAGCTATTGCTCCTACAGTAGCCGCAGCAGTCACACATGTGATCAACGCTTCACTGACATCCGGTACATTTCCCACCTCTCTCCAGCATGCTCAGGTTAAACCGCTGCTAAAAAAAAACATCTCTTCCTCCAAATCATGTGGAGAACTACCGATCTATCTCTCTCCTCCCTTTTCTGTCCAAAATCATTGAAAGGGTGGCTTTCAAGCAGATCACAGAATACCTCTCACAAAACTGTCTGCTTGACCCTCACCAATCTGGGTTCAAAAAGGGCCACTCCACTGAAACTGCTCTGTTAGCAGTGACTGAATCCTTAAAAGAAGCTAGAGCGACTGCCAAATCCTCAGTGCTTATCCTGCTCGACTTATCGGCTGCATTTGACACGGTCAACCATGGCTTCCTTTAGTCCACACTCTCTAGCATGGGCATCACAGAGGAAGCACACGCCTGGTTTGAATCGTACCTCACTGGACGATCATTCAGTGTAACTTCTCTTGGACAATCCTCTACCGTGCACCATCTTGTCACAGGAGTTCCCCAGGGCTCTGCACTAGGACCTCTTCTCTTTGCCATATACACCACCTCACTGGGTGAGATCATTTGATCACATGGCTTCTCCTACCACTGCTATGCAGATGACACCCAGCACTTTCTGTCATTTCCACCGGACGACCACACTGTCTCTGCACGAATATCGAACTGTCTCTCTGACATATCAAAATGGATGAAATCCCACCATCTCCAACTCAACCTCTCTAAAACTGAACTAGTTGTCATCTCAGCAAAACCATCCATTCAGCACAATATCTCAATCCAAAATGACTTCCCATCTCTGGCTCCTTCAAAGGCAGTTCGAAATCTGAGTGTTGTGATTGATGAACACCTGACCTTTAAAGATCATGCTGCCTCTGTTGCTCGTTCATGCCGCTTTGCGCTGTATAACATACGAAAGATCAACAACATGCCACCCAGCTCCTGGTGCAATCTACTGTCATATCCCACCTCCATGACTGCAATACCCTTTTAAGTACTGCCTGGAAGACCAGTTAAAAGTTTTAACTGGTCTTCCAGGCTGTACTGTGAGACATCTTCAAATGGTCCAGAACGCAGCGGCGCGTCTGGTCTTCAACCAGCCAAAAAGAGCACGTCACCCCTCTGTTCATTGAGCTCCACTGGCTACCGCTAGCAGCACGCATCAAATTCAAATTGCTAACGCTAGCATACAAAGTCCGAGATGGTACGGCTCCCATCTACCTGAATCCTCTTGCAAAGGCTTACGTCTCGGCCCGGCCGCTCCGGTCATCATAGGATGGTCGGCTAGCAGTGCCTACAACCAGGACAATCCAGACTCTTCTCATGCATCGTTCCACAAATGTGGAATGACCTACCAAGCACTACCAGAACAGGAGCTTCCTTTTCAATTTTCAAGAAACTCCTGAAGACCCTGCTCTTCAGAGAGCATCTTCTAAACTAGCACCCTCCCTTCACCCGTCCCCCCTCTCTACCGTCCACTCCTTGTTCCCTCCTCTCCATGATTGAAGTCAAGTTGTTGATGTTATTGTTGTTGTTAGCCTCAAGGGCAACATGCCGATTATCACTTGTAAGTCGCTTTGGACAAAAGCGTCTGCTAAATACATAAACATAAACATCATACCCAGAAACCATGAAACCGTATTTTGCATGATACAAAGTGGTGTTCTTGTCATCTATTTAGAATTTTTGAACTTTTAAAAGAAATTAAGTTTAAAATAAGAACATATAAAAGCAAATAAACACATTTGTAATCAGAAATGTATAAATGTAAAGATGTGTGTAGCTTTAAGAAGCTGTACCACCTTGAGTCACATAAAAATGTGACTCAACTAAAACACGTGACAGCCCCATCTAGTGGACAGCTTTTGTTTCTGCGCCTACCTGAAGTTATCGCCCATTTATCGTTATCGAGATGAAATCCTCAATATATCGTGATATTGATTTTAGGTCATATCGCCCAGCCCTACCCTGTACCATGATTTAATGTAGGCAATACATTATTTTGTTGCTAAGAACCCCTCACCCCTCCCAAACCACATACAAGTTGAACTGAGCTGATAGTGTTAGGCATTAAGAGTGCACGCTTGTTTGTAGACGTATAAACAGATGATGTTGGCAACATTTATGGAGTAAGTCTTTAAAATATACAGCATAACGTGAGAATAACTATAAAACAGGACATTTTAGTGGTTTCTGATTCTACACACTTGATTCACCTGTTCAGCAGCTCATCAGGCTCTGCAGAAGCCTGCTGATTGAAACCAGGTGCGTTGAAACACAGTTAAAACTAAAACGCGCTGGATACTGGACCCCCAGGCCCAGAATTGATTACTCCTGTCATAGAAGCAGGGAGGTGGATTAAGATGTAGTACATTTTTCAGCCTCTAGATGGTGTCCTCTGAAAAAAAACCTTCAGTTTTCTGCTTTGTTTCAAATTGATTTGGATTGTTTTTTTTTTTCAAAACATAAATAAAGTACAAGGGATGAACTTAAATTAAAATCATATTTATTCACAAAACATTGTGCAAAATGCAAACCAGAGTATTATAATAACAGTACGTTACAAAAGGAAGATAAAGACAAGAAAGATGTTTGTTTCATTACGCCTCTTCATACTTGTGGAACCCGTGTGCAGAGTAGTGCGTACCTCAGGGGTGTGTATCAGTGCTCCTATGGTTGTGCTCTTCGAACTGTAGCATCGTCTGGGTAATTATGTGCACCACAAACCTGAGCTGTTCGGTTTCAGTGTGTGTGTGTGTGTGTGTGTCTACGGGCTGTGTGTATGCGTGTGTGTAGCTGAGTTGGTGTGACTGGGAGAGGAGTGAGTGTCGACAAGCCTCTCAGCGTGCTTTAGGTACTGAGCCGTCCTTCTCATCACAGCCTCCCTACGAACTGGATCAGCGTCTCCTGCAGGAAAAAAAAAACATACTTTTCTCATCAACTGTTTGTGTTTTCTATTTCTGGAGAGCTAAAAGAGGTTCTTGGCAGCGGTGGGATTCGAACCCACGCCCCCGGAGAGACTGGAGCCTTAATCCAGCGCCTTAGACCGCTCGGCCACGCTACCGCATGGCAGCTAGCAGATGTTTACCAAACAGGTTCGGCCGGGGGAGGGGGGAGTCTAAATAAAGGTCTGAAGGGAGAAGAGGGTCAGCCTGCTCACAGATAACCAATCAGAACATTCCTGATGAATAAAACCTGAAGTGTCTGTATTCCTTTTATTTTAGGGGTACACCTAATTATTTGGTAGCGCTAAAAGAAAACCTTCAGTAATCTGACGCCATACGTTTGTTTTTATTACCTGTGAATAGGGATGAGTACCTTTGACATTTGAATCGATTCGGTACTAATTTCCGGTACCTAGGAATCGATACCGGTACTTAACGGTACCAATTTTCGATACTTTTGAGTGTTTAATATTTTAATTCTCTTTTATAATTAGATATATATTTTTCTCAATATATAACCATGTTTGATAAATATCACGATAAATAACATACAACTGTTTGTATTTTAACATCGTCCTTGTAGTTTTATAAGCTGATAATTAAACTGATGCAAACATCTTTACTGTGAACTAAATTTACTGTGTATCTTCATTCCTTTTGCCGTCCTTTTTCTTTTGATTTTTCCTACTGGGAAGTTAGAATTTCCAAGGAGAAAGCGAACGCACCATTAGCTGATAAAAATGGTGGCAATGGAAGCTAATTTATCAAGCTAACATTATCTTAAACAGTTTATTTAGCTGCTGGAGCAGATTAAAACGATGATGCCTCACACTTAGATCGTTGTCGCTGGTTTCATCTTCACCCAGTCACCCGTCGCATTTAGTAAAGTGAAGCCAAACTTTAGAGCACGTTCATGATCTTCTATTCGGAAATTCGGAGTTCCGATGAGAAAGTGAAAGCACCGTTAGCGTAATGGAAGCTAACATATCAAGCTAACGTTATCTTAAACAGTTTATTTAGCTGCTGGAGCAGATTAAAACGATGATGCCTCACACTTAGATCGTTGTCGCTGGTTTCATCTTCACCCAATCACCCGTCGCATTTAGTAAAGTGAAGCCAAACTTTAGAGCACGTTCATGATCTTCTATTCGGAAATTCGGAGTTCCGATGAGAAAGTGAAAGCACCGTTAGCGTAATGGAAGCTAACATATCAAGCTAACGTTATCTTAAACATTTTATTTACCTACCGGAGCAGATTAAGATGAGGATGTCTCACTTAGATCGTTGTCGCTGGATTCATCATCACCCAGTTACCCATCACATTTAGTGAAGTGGACACAAGCTTTAGCGTGCGTTCTTTCTACCATGCTGCTCTGTTTACAACTGGCTCACAGCGACCGACGACATAACGCTCTTGCGCATGCACAGCTGTCTAGGCAAGTTCTCGTTATGAAGGACGGGTACCGAAACGAGGCACCGTTTCAAATGAAGTGAATCGGTGCTCAGTCGGTACTATGGAATTCGGTCGGTACCTTAAAAAGTACCGAATTCGGTACCCATCCCTACCTGTGAAAGACGGAAATACCACCTGCTGTCTGTCACAGCAGCTTTAAACTGGACGGTTCTCGTGTTTGCCCCAAACGCCGGATCCACTCATACCTAAACCAATCACAGGCCAACACTAAATATCAGTGTTACCATCAGCTTGGACTCTATTTGAGGGCTTTTCTATGTGATTGTGATGATTTCATTAGGTGAAGCATCAGGTTAAACACCGCTGTTTCCCATTTAGAGGGGCACACCCCCCCTGGGGGGTGTTAGGAGCGGGGCAAGAGGCAGGAGGATCCATTATTGTTAGATTTCCTTCATGATGGAACGCTAAACCACCAGCAGCCACTAGGTGGCAGCAGGGCTCAGCATAAGCAACAGAAAAGAACTGAGAAACACTTTATTAAACTGAAATACAGGAAGAGTTTACGCACAGGGCACCGTCGCTGCAGCAGCTGGATGAATTATTTCCCGATCAACGCGGCAGATTAGACAGAAAGACACGGTTGAATTCATCCGTCCTGTTTGCTATAAATCTACCATCTCTATCCATCTTGTCTCTTTACCCTGAACTCCGGTGATCAGCAAGTCCACGGCTGTCCTGTAGCCACGGATGGCACCGCTAAAGTCCCCCTCCTTCTCCTTGTCCATGGCAGCCGTCAGCGCTCTGGCTGCGTGGTTCAGGTAGTCCACGTCGGCTCCGCTCAGACTGGCCGGCGGCAGAGAGAACAGCTCTGAGTGGTAAGTGGAGGAACCGGATCTGTCTGAGACGGAAAACAAGGATCACATTTGGTCTGATTTCTAAGATTATCATCGCTCCTTCGGCAGGAGGACATCATCTGGTCCCAGAGATTAAACTGGTTCACTGAAGAACTAAAACAAGGAGCCACTGACGACTGCATGTGGCATGGATGTTGGTACCAGACAAGCTGGTCGGTGTCCCAGAAACGGCTGACCTACTGGGATTTTCACCCCCAGCCATCATCAGGGTTTACAGAGCAAACACAGAAAATGTCCAAAATAACTACTTAGTTACTTTTTTCATTAAAGAATGCAAGAAAAATGGGTTAATTAAACTTACTAAATTTACTATAAATGACTACAATAGTGAAATATAAATAACTAATGACTGGAACATAATAATGTGTCCAAATCTTTTTTATAAACCTGAATAATTTAAATAAATAAATAAGCACTTAACAGGAGGAACTACTAACAGGAGCATTACACTTATCTAGACTATTAAAAGGTCACTGTGTGATATTTAACAAGACCCAAATCAGCTAACATTTAAAATTGCAAATAGAAACACATGTAAAGGTTCCCGAGCCTTTAAATGGTCTCTCAGTCTAGTTAAATTACAGAAATGAATGTAATTTTGTACAGTAGTTTAATTTTTCCAGCTTCACATAATTGTGTGTTTTTAGCAGCATTTCTGTTGCTGCTAGTCTAGTAACGGTTAAATAAATAAATAAAACCTTTAAAATGACACTAGAAGAGGCACAAGCCTGATGGAGGACTCACATTTACTAACTTGGGTCAGACCCAACCACAGAAGAGCTGAAGCTGGGTGGTAAACACACACAGGTAGTTCTGATAACACCTGAGCTCCATGACGTCTGAGACTGATGCATCAGTGTTACAGCGGGACTAAAGACATGATCAGAAACAGGTTACAGCTGGATGATCTAGGAAGGTAGAAGATCAGGACGTCTGAGCGGTGAACAGGTGAGCGGACCTTCGGGACGTCCCGCTGTCACGATAAGAAGATCCACACCTGCAGCCGTAGATATTCATCACGTCTTCCTCGTTCTTCACGGCCGTGATGCTCTTGGATGAAAACATCTGCCTCTTTAGCTCCTGATCAGCTGATGACAGCTTCAACACACCGCGCTGCTTAACGCACGCATTTCCTTATCAGTAACAGAAACCACGTTTTGATAAAAGAAGACG